>JALBCR010004176.1:0-51303 GCA_030710515.1 Abscondita cerata
AAAAAAATGTGTAATGTAAACAGAACCAACAAGAACAAACTTTTGAAAACAAAAAAAAAAGAATAAAAGAAATGAAACATGTTACTTGTATAGTAATAGCACAGAAGTAAAAGAGTTCCTTTTCACTACCATATGATCCTTGACTGTCTAGTCCATTTCTGTGGTAGTCATATTTTCTACACTTATTTATTTTTAATATTTAATCATATGCTGGTGCTTTAACGAATTGTAGATTGGTTTTTCTCGATATAATTGTCCAGTCCATAGATGATGAACCATTTGACGATTTTACTCTTGATGAGATTCATTTTCTTTTCAGTTTCTTCCTTCACATTTCATTTTTGAAGTGCCTAATAGGTGGTCTTTCATATATGACATACTACTTTCTTTCGATTATTTAATAGTGTAGGTCTGCAGAACTAAGCAAAACACGTAATAGATTAGTTTGTTAAAGTTAACCTTTATCCCATTTACTTATAGATTCTTCCAACAACTTCTGCTCATATATTCAAATCATTTGTCTGTATATTACTACTTTAATCAGATCTGTAAAATGGAAGTTAAGAGGATGTCAACAAACAATGGGATTCCCATTCCACGCATTTATTCAGCTGTTGTACATAGTTATGTAGATATTAAAGAGTTTGGCGATGATTGTTATGCCTTGGTTGGAAGCTCTTTTCGTCACCCTCAAATTTTTTTTGATATCTATTGCCGAATATTACTCTAAACATCGAGTTCTTTTATATGTTTCCTCATTTTCAGATCCGCAAATATTGAAAATAGACTCTTTTTGTTATACAGCTTCTCTCACTATTTGTGCTATACAAAAATGTTGTTCATGTAAGAACGGCCTCGCCTAAATCCTGCTTGCTATTAAATCTGAGGTATTGTAATCTTTTATCTTAAACGCCTTAATAATGTTCCACATATTTGGCTAAATGTACTGATTACGGTTATGCATCTATAGTTCTCACATTTGTTCTTTTGTCATTTCTTTATAAACTGGTGTTACCCATCCAATCTTCCAATTGTCGTAGAAACATTCCCCATTCACATATCTTTCAAAGAGATAACACAGCATTATTATTGATTTTCTTGAGCCAAGATTTTATTCTTTTATACTAATTAGGATATGTTGATGTTTGCGTGTACGCACTTCTTAATGTTTTCATAAATTTCCACGCTTCAGATGATCTTGTTCCTCCTAAATACATATTTCGATTTTAAGCATATTTTTCCAGTTTCTGTTTTTTTCTTCTAAGATCAATCTTTTAAATGTTGCAAGTTCCCGTTTATAATTTTCTGTCTTGTTCAGAGTTTGATGTAATCCATTTTTATATATTTGTTTAAGTTTTTTTGTTTTTCTAGCTCATCACATTGTAGTATCCTCGATTTAAACGTGTTTTAATAATACTTAATCTTTATGTGTAATGTTGGTTGCAGGCTCTGGTTCTTTGATTGGGGAGATAATTTAGACACCACAGAAGAGAAAAAGAGGAAGTGTGGAATTGAGGGAAGGAAAAATTTTTCCCATCCACAAGAATGATGTTCCTAATAATTGCAACAATTATTGTCCGATTATGATCTTAAACAATGTTATTAAAGTTGAAATGTTGTTATACAACATAATTTATCAAAGTATTTTTCAAGACACCGTGCTTGTTTTTCACAATATGATAAGAACTCAAACCTGCAAGACCAGCAGCTGGTCTTTGATCATAATCCACATAACATTGTTCTTGTTAAAATGAAGAACTATGTGTTTCATAGCTCTACTGTTATTCTATTTTCTAATATCTTATCAGTCGGTTTAATTATGTAACATTTAACAATTATTCATCTCGCTCACGAAATAATATTCCGATTCACACTAATCAATAAAAATTGATCAGGACATATCGACAGGGAACCGGTTTAAAAACCATTGTTTTTTTAAATAGGTTTAAAACCATGGTTTGTGGAACAGGTTTAAATAACTGTTCAATGTATTGCTAAACTTATGTAAAACAAAGCTTAACCGGTTTCCTTTCTCTCTCTCTCTCCCCCCTCCCCCCCCCCCCCTCTCCTCTCCCTCTCCCTCTCCTCTCCCCTCTCCTCTCCTCTCCCTAGTCCTCTCCTCTCCCTTTCCCTCTCCCTCTCCTCTCCCTCCCTGGCCTCCCTCTCCCTCTCTCTCTCCTCTCCCTCTCCTTCTCCTTCTCCTTCTCCTCCTCCTTTCCATCTCCCTTTCCTCTCCCCCCTACCCCTCCTCCCCTCTCTCCCCCCCCCTTTCCTTCACTCCTACCACTCCCTCACCCCTCTCCCTACTCCACTTTCTCCCGTGAACGAGAACAATTGTACTGGTCGGGACAGTCCAAAGAGAGAACCCACCTGGAGAAAAAAAAATGTAGTGTGTGTGAAAGAATTCAAAGGAAAAACTGTAGTGAACCGTTAATAAACAAGCCGATACCGATTACCGTTTCAAATTGTCGGTAGTGATTTGTTCGAATTTAAGAGGGACGAATACTTGTTACAGAGAGTTATTCTGGTTTTTCAGACTTTACCAAACTACAGACACAGACGTTAGAACAAGTCATTAACCACATGAAGTCTTGGTTTTTTGTACATGGAATACCTCAAATATTAGAAACAGACAATGGTCCACAATTTTCAGCTAAGAAGTTCAAAGAATTTGCAAGAATGGTCCTTTGAAAATAGGACATCAGTCCATACCACCCAAAAGGAAATGGACTAGGGAAAGATCAGTCCAAATAGCAAAAAACATTTTAAGAAAAGCTGATTATGATGGATCAGACGTAAAGCTAGCACTACTCAATTTTTAGAAATACATCTAGAAGTGATGCATTAGGATCACCAAATCAAAGACTAATGAGTCCAGTCACAAGAACGATGTTACCGGTTACGGTAGACAAACTAAAACCAAAGGTAGTACGAGATGTACCCAACGAGTTACTAAAACTAAGAAGGAAGCAAGCTGAACATGCGAATAGAAACAAACAAAAAGAATTGTCTTTACTAAAACCAGGAGACAACATAAGAATAGAAAAATCTCACCGAAATTGGACAATAAATTATATGTTCTGTTAGAGTTATATAAATTTAAGTAAAGTTGTTAAATAGAAAAAGAGGATGTAACAACAGCACGTGTGTGTGTTGTTAGTTGCATATGCATATATAAACACAACAAATAAAGCAGTAACATGTCAAACATCGCAGGTTTTTCAACGGAACTATAAACCCCACGACAATGGGTAAGTTCCTTAACGTCACAACAATCATAACGCCCGTAACGTCGTTCCACATAAAGACCGCTAGTCAAACGATTACCTTATTCACGTCATTGATTACGTTGCAATCGCGACCGCTCGAAGCTCACAACGCCTCAGATTTGCTGGTGGGTC
Organism: Abscondita cerata; assembly: GCA_030710515.1. Lineage (NCBI taxonomy): Eukaryota > Metazoa > Arthropoda > Insecta > Coleoptera > Lampyridae > Abscondita > Abscondita cerata. The sequence goes on from JALBCR010004176.1 coordinate 3,402, forward strand.
GGGTGGTCGTATGCGTATCGTGAATCCGTTCCACTTGAGATTGGTAACTCATTTTGAAGTATAAGTGGAACGGTTTGTTTAGCGATCGCGTACGTGAGCGTTTTGATCGTTAAGTGGAACATACCCAATAACAACACAACAACGTTACACGTAGGACGTGGTTAAAGACTAGTTATATTATAATTAAACAAGAAACAAAGATGGTAGTCCACGATATCAGAGTATTCAGGGGAATGGAGTCTGGTTCAGATCAGAAGAAGAGCTGTGTAGCACAGAAGAACAAATAAATAAACAGAAGTATAAAGTAGATCTATTGGAACAAGAAATCATAATAGAACTGTCGATGTATTAACTATTCCAATTACGACATGATGTGGCATAAACAATTTCAGAAGACATCAGATAAATAATAGACGTGGGAACGAACCAGTACACACAAAGGATAGAGAGTCACAGTAGCACAAGAAAAACGAACAACAAAACACTGTAATTAGAGAAGCCCAAACGTAGGCAATTGTTGCCATGAGACAAAGATAGGTTAGAATGCTCACCTGCAAAACGTATTAACAAGACACGATCCAACTTAATTTATAATCACATTTCTAATTTACTTTCAATTCCCAAAAAGGCGGATGGAAATTCCATTTTGCAGTTTCTTCTTTATACTCGAACTGTCCTAGTTCAAAGTCAATCACCAAAAGGAGGAATGTGAACGTTTGCAATTTGATTTAGAAGTTGACCTTGTCCTATAAACTCGCGGCAAAAGTGGACAGAGCGGCATAAGGAATCCAGCACGTATTCAGGGGAAAAGTAAAGAGTATCACAAACGTGCATAGTGACATAGAACATTTAGCTCGACAAATAAAAATTGTGTAACATTACTAACAAAATTTTGAGAGAAACGGTGCAAAACTTTCCTTTCACGACTCTTTTGTATAATTGATATTCTTAGACATCCGGTTAAAACAATTATAATGTTACGTGATCGATATGTCTCAGTAATAACAGCAAATCAAAAATTGTTTATACGAAAGTTGTGTATAACTAAATTACAAGAATTAATAGTAGACGAGAAACTGGTACCTTTTAGAGGCCGTTGTTCTTTTAGACAGTACATCGCAAATAAACCCGCCAAATACAGAAGTAAAGATTTGGACTTTATGAGATTCTGTAACTGCTTATGCATATAACATGCGCAAGTTTACCTCGTGAAAAAAGAAGGTAAACCTCCAGAAAACGATCAAGCTAAGAGAGTTGTGCTAGATCTTACTAATGGGCTATAAGGTCACAACATAACGTGTGGTAATTTTTTTTACCTCGTACGATCTGGGGCAGATGCTATTGAAGAGAAAAATAACATGCTTAGCACTATTCGTAAAAATAAGTCTGAATTGCCAGTCGCATTAGTCTGCAACAGAAAAGAAGTTCTTTCTTCACAAGTTTACTTTACCAAGGATACGTCGATATTTCCTATATTACCAAACGCAATAAAAATGTTACGCTCATGAGCACCATGCACCACGACAACGAAGTGTGCAACCATAAAAACCGTTTATGATTTTAGATTACAACAAAACTAAGGTGCTGTAGATACGTTAATAATAACATGCCGTTGGCAAACTAAAAGATAACCAATGACCATCTTTTACAATATTATGCACGTTTCAGCTTACAACGCTTATGTTCTATGGTGTAAAGCAACTCCAACCTGGAATGTTTGAAAACTTACAAAACGGCGACTATTTCTTGAAGAACATTATTGAAAGAAAGAAAACGTATCCCTCGAAGTATTGCTGCAGCTGAAATGGTTATAAAATCACGTTCTTCAACCAGTAATGGTGGAGTAAGGAAACAACTATCCACAACCAAGCGTAATATTTTTCGCTCTTCAAATGATAATAAAACTAATGTGGTATGTTGTAATTGCTCAAAATACTTATGTGAAACTCATGTATATTACTACTGTCAAGACTGCAACAAATAAATGTATTGCTATGATAGGGTATTGTTAAATTTTGTTTCAAAACTTTATTATGAAGGTATTTTTTCAATCACGACGAATAAGTTTTCTCTTGTATCTCAGGGTTAAATTTTACCAGGTAGAAAGTATGCTTTGTGTGTAATCTAAATCAACCTTTGCTTTAACTTTAATAATAGTCAACTTCTTTGGTCTTTGCCTTTTTATTTTTTTAGAGTCTGGTTAATCAAACACATCACACGATTGTACCAAACACAAGAAAACCTCTATTTATAAACAAATTTTTGTTAATCGGAAATTACAAATGCCGGATTAATTTCGAACCTACAACATTGGTTTTTCTTTTGAATAATTTGTAACGCAACCGCAAATGAAGGAAACGTTAACCCGGGCGTTATGACAAATTTTTACAAAATTCCTAACACTAACTGTTACATATCCTAAACGTGACAACGTTGCATGTATAGAACTTTTGCGTAATGAGTAGTGGTTCGCCCGGTTTCCAGGGAACAACACCAGCAACTAGATAGCTCGTCAATGTATATAGTAAAACTCTTGTTTCTCTCGAAAGCAAACAAAACATGGTGTCAGGTGTGAACTAAATTAAAAAAAAAAAACCTTGTTAACTCTTGTTCTGACGTACGTTAAACTCGATCAAAATGGATTTTTGTAAAGCGCCAGCACCTTTAGAATCCAATGATGCCGCTCAATGGCAGAAATGGAAACAAAAATTCACAATTTTTATGAAGGCATCCGGTAAAAACAGCTCTGATGATGAAACAAAAATAGCAATCCTCTTAAATGTGATTGGAGATGGTGGCCTCGAGATATATAATACTTTACCTGATGATGAAAAGAAAACTCTGGAGTTATTACTTAAAGCTTTTGACAATTACTTCTTGCCTAAGAAAAATCTTGCAATAGAAACTTTCAAATTCAACAATCTTGTACAACAACCAACTCAAAATATCGACTCTTATCTCACAGAATTAAAAAAGCAAGCAATTTGTTTGTCAAGAAAAAGAATGTAACAAATCATATTTGGAACGCATGATTCGAGACCGTTTATTATTAGGGATATATGACAAGGCAATACAGCAACGTTTAATTAGAGATACAGACATAACTGTAACAAAAATTCTACAATATTGTAAGTCAATAGAAATTAGTAGAGAGCATATTAAAATCTTGAAACCTGAAGAACATGTAAATGCAGTTACATCCGAAGTGTCCAGGCAGAAAGTAAATTGTGGAAGATGTGGTTATGTTCATATGCAAAGAAACTGTCCTGCATTTAATAAGACATGTGCTAAATGTCAAGGCCGGAATCACTTTGCTAAAGTATGTACCTTTATGAACAAGTCAGAACTGGAAAAAGAAAACAAAGCAACTGGAGTAATGATCGTGAAAATTTAAACCAGAATGCAGAGAAGCCAAACTCAAGCCGACAACAAGAATTTCAAGACAAAAGTAAAGAGCATAGGAATATTGGTCCATGCAGAAGAGGTGTATCCGAACTGCAAATGGAAGAAAATGAAGAATGTGAAATTTTTGTGGATGAACACACAACATCAAGCAATGGCTCCTGTTGGTACGAAAAAATATTAGTGAATGGACAGGAAATAAAATTCAAGCTCGACAGTGGTGCGGAATCAAGCATAATTCCATTTCATTACCTCAACAAATGTAATCAAAACTTAGTGAAAATTGGGCCTACACCAGTCACACTTGTGTCATATGGCAATTTTAAAACAAAGCCGATAGGACAGGTAACTTATAATTGCGTTAATAGTAATAAATCATGTAGTATTAGTTTCTTAGTAAACTTTCAATTCTGAGCCAATATTAGGGTTAAATGATTGTGTTAAGTTAAAACTAATTAGTAGAATTCAGGAATTGGCAAAAGAATTATCAGAATGTCTCCCAGGTGACAAAAAGACATACGTAATATGTATAATTTGTTTGAGGGTCTTGGAGAAATGCCAGGGCTTGTAGATATAAAACTAAAACCTAATGCAATCCCAATAGTTCAGTTTGAAAGGAAGGTGCCATTAGCTTTGCATGAAAGATTAAAACCACTCTAGTAAAATTAGAAAATCAAAACATTATTAGTAAAGTCAATTATCCAACAGAATGGGTGAATAGCCTCATGATAGTAGAAAAACCTAATGGTTCCTTACGCCTGTGCATCGATCCGAAACCCCTAAATAACTATATCTGTAGAGAATATTTTACAATTCTAAAATGTGATGACATCTTAACTAAGTTATATGGTAACACTATTTTCTCTGTTATAGACATGAAAGACGGTTTCTGGCAATTAAAGTTAAACGACAAAAGTTCAGACTATTGCACATTTAATACTTAATAATTAACTACTAATAAAAAGACTTGCTTAAAATCTTTGGAATGTTCAAGTTTTTCTCAAAGTTTATACCAAACTTGAGTCAACTCGTTTCATATGCGACATTTAACAAGAAATGACGTTACCTTTTATTTGGAGTGACACTCATGAAAATGAACTTCAAACATTAAAGACAATTTTAACAATAGACCGATACTAAAAAATTTTGAAGTAGACAAACCGATAACCATACAGTGTGATGCTTCTAGTCAGGGGCTAGGCTGTGTACTATTACAAGATCATCCTGTATCATTTGCATCGAGATCATTAACCGAGACTGAAAAGAAGTACGCACAAATAGAAAAAGAACTTTTAGCTATTGTTTTTGCATTTGAAAAATTTAATTATTTTGTATATAGTAAACAAGTTATAGTTCAAACTGATCACAAGCCACTTTGTTTCGATATTTAAAAAAATTTACGAAAGTCAGCATAGCTACAACGCATGTTGTTAAAATTACTGAAATATAATATACAAATTGAGCGGGTAGGGAAATGTATGTTTGATGTACTTTCAAGATTTGTATTAAATGACCAAACACCAATCAACAATGAATGGAATATAAATCTAGTCTGTCAAATAATAATGTATCTGTAAAAAAAAAATTTAGGAAATTGAAAATGACATAGTCTTATCTCAAATCAAACATTTTTGTGAAACCGAATGGCCTCAGAATGACAAACATTTAGATACAGATCTGAAGCAATATTTTAAACTTAAAGAGTTTATTTACCTTTCAAACGATTTATTGTTTTAAACGCAAAGATTATTGTTCCGAAACAATTACAGAAAGAGATGCTTAAGTTAATACATTCTGCTCACTTTGGTATAGAAAATGCAAACTCCGAGCTAGGCAAATATTCTACTGGCCAAAAATATCTTTTGATATTGAAAACTTAATATTAAATTGTGAAGTTTGTCAAATGAACCGACGAGCAAATCAAAAGAAACCCTCGTGTCACATCCAATACCTAATCGCCCATTGCAATACTTGAGTTCAGATTTTTTGAATATAATAAAAAGATTACTTGTTATTCGTAGATTCATATTCTAACTGGATCGAAGTATATAAAGTGAATAATAAGACAGTTGATACACTAATTGACATTAGAAAAGATTTATTTTCTAAATTTGGTATTCCTGATGTACTATACAGTGACAACGTCCCCTATAATAGCAGTGCCTTTAAGAAATTTGCTAATGACTTTAACTTTAAAACTTGTTTCTCAAGTCCACATTATCCACAATCAAATGGGTTAGCAGAAAGATCTGTGGGTATAATTAATCAAATGTTAAAAAAGTCCGAGTCCGAAAAGAATTTACCAATTCTCTTATTGGAATATAGGAACACCCCAATACTTCAGTTAGGATATTCCCCAGCACAACTATTGATTAACCGTATTCTAAAAACCCTTGTTCCTACTTCCACAAATATTTTAAAACCAGAATACATTAATCATAAGATTATTTGTAAAAATTAGAAGACAAACAACAGAGACAGAAACAATTTTATGACAGAACTGCTAAAGACTTGCCGGAACTCCTGATCAATGACAAAGTTTTTTTCCAAAAAAAATGACAAGTGGAAAAAGGGATAATATTGGAAAGACTTAATTTACGATCGTATATAATTAAAGATGAACATGGAAATCAATATAGACGCAATAGAAAACTTATACCAATTAAAATGAATGACGATATAGTCTATGAAGACATAAATTTTGACAATTCTGACATACCTTTAACGAACCTATTTAATTGCCAAGAACACATTAACAACAATTTAAACACTGACGAGGAGGGCAGTACCCAGTATATTAGACCTCGTAGAAATTGTAAAACCCCTAGTTATTTGACGGAAAATTATATTATAAATTAAGTTTAAAGAAAAACAGTGTTTGACATTATACTTATAATTTAGTTTGTAGAAAAAAAATTGTTAAATTTGTTTTATTGCATGAATGGATAGTTTTAAGTTAATAAAAAAAAAAAGAAAAGCGTGTTAAAACTCTTGTTTCTCTCGAACGCAAACAAACACTAACTTAAAACTACTACAAATTAAATCTGATTTTAGTCATCGGTCATTCTTTTAAGATAAACGCGATCTCGTTCAGCGTGGGAATTCCTGCCTGTCCAATGTCTTCATATAAACTTCCACTTTGTAAGTATTCGTTAATTTTTCATTCTGTGTTTGCACATAAATTTAAATTACTTTTATTTTTTGAACTCTCTGAATTATTTCCATTTATTTACTTGGTGCACTAAATTTTATTTTCGTGTCACATGCACTTATTAAAATTTTTTTTTGTTTTACTTTTGTGATGTCATACACTGCTCTTTTTATTTACATTTTTATCGTACTGAACGACGTTCTTTTACCGCGTCAGAATTTTAAGAGCTTGAGTGTCGGTTTTTGCCTATGTATCAAATTTCAAATCATGGCCTATTTGATTTCAATTTTTCCGTGAAAACTTGTAGCTAGGACAACCACCTAAGGCTTGCATCTACAGATTTTAATCGGAACTACCATTTAGTCATCCGGTTTTCTGCAATTTTAATTAACTTCTATTGTATTTAATTGTAATTACACTCCTTAATTGTGAAATGCTTCATTATTTCTTCCTTCATTTCATTTTCTTCAAAACTTTGCGCGACCCAGTGTCTCTCACGCGCACATAATTGTTTTTCCTTTTAAATTTTATGATTTTGCCCAATGACCTTCAGCAAACTACTAATTATTTAAATACTATCACTAATGCTACATTTCTTTAGGTTAAATGGTTGAATAATATTACTGGAGTTGCTGTATGATCTTTACTGATTGAAAATTTACAAGATACACGGTCCAATATACATCAAATTCCTGGCAGCTGCAATATTTCCTTCCGAACCTCACCAAACCACCTAAGAATACAGAATCTGGGGTTTATTTACAAATTGATCATTGTCCGACTGATTTAAATGATTTTTTGAACTTGGAGATGCGGATAACATCGGAATACCTTAATCGAATATTACCGAAAGTGGGTGGCAATAATAAAAAACTTTTCCTACAAAAGTTGCTAATTTTTAAAGATCTTTTCAACGATACCACATTTGAAATATAGCGACATTTAAAATTCTAAAGTTCTGAAACACTACTCGGGGTCCCAACTTCTTCGGGAAATAATATCACCATTGGATTATTTACTACCGCTTTTATGATAAATTTTTTTTGACGCAACTCTCTAAGACTAACAGTTTTGAAAAAAAAATGACTGATACGGGTGGTCTCATTCAGCCCGTATAATCTTTACCTCTAACATGGTCAGAATGAAATGTGTTTCTTATAATAGCTTTGAAACGTACTTTTGACATTTCCCGACTATTACAATAAGCGCTATAAGTTCTTACAAGCTAAATTAAAAGTTTTGTAAACCTGAGTATCACAGTTGAAAGGCCACGCTTGTTTTACAAGAGAGTTTTGAAATTGGATTCTCGATTACTACAAAATCACAAAAATTATACCTCGAAATACACTTACTTAAACGGTTTTCTTAAGTGTTTTCTATTGTGCTTAGTCAAATTACTTTTGCTGCGACACTTGTAGTCACACTTATCACAAATGTAAGGCCGCTCTCCTGAGTGTCTGTACATGTGTCTTTTCAAAGAACTTTTGTCGATTAGTGCAAAAATCACAAACGTTACACTTGAACGGTTTTCTTGAGTGTGCGTTCTATTGTGTCGAATCAAATGACTTTTTTAAACATCTGTAGTCGCACTTTATTACAGATGACAACCCTCTTTCAGAGTGTTTGTACATGTGACTTTTCAAGTTTCTGATCGATTAGTGCAATAATCACAAACATTACATTTAAATGACTGTTTTTGAGTGTATTCTATTATGCTGAGTTAAAGAACTTTTGTAGCAACACCTGTAGTCACACTTATCACAGCGAAAGGGCTTCCCTCCATAGTGTTTGTACCGATGTGTTTTCAAACTTCCTGCATCATTACTGCAAAAATCACAAACATTGCACTTAAACGGTTTTCTTGAGTATGTGTTCTATTGTGCCGAATCAAATAACTTTTAAGTAACACTTGTAGTCGCAAATAGCACAATTGAAAGGCCGCTGTCCTGAGTGCCTGTACATGTGCCTTTTCAAAGAACCTTGCCGATTACTGCAAAATCACAAACATTACACTTAAACGGTTTTTCTTGAGTGTGTGTTCCGTTGTGTAGAGTCAAAGCACTTTTTGTGTAGCACCTCTAGTCACATACTTATCACAGCAGAAGGGCTTCTCTCCAGAGTGTTTGTACATGTGAGTTTTCAAGCGCCCTGATCGATTAGTGCGATAATCCACAAATATTGCACTTAAACGGTTTTTTTGTGAGTGAGTCTTATTGTGCTGAATCAAATTAGTTTTGTTGTGACATTTGTAGTCACACGTATCACAATCGGAAAAGCTTTTCTTCAGAGCGTTTACACAAACGCCTTCTCAAATTCTTCAATTTATTACGAATACAGTTGTGATTTAACAATTTGTTATGGGTTAACACATGAAACTCCAAAGTTGTCCTGCTTTTTAGACCGATAACCGCAATCATCACATTCAAACACATTTGTTTCTGATGTAACATTAAAGTGTACCGCTTTGTGGCTCTTACATAGGAATTATCAAATGTAATATAACTACACAGATTGCATTTACATAGGTGAGTAAATATGTGATTGGTTAATATTTGTTTATCGCTTGTAGTGTAATTACATTGATAGCAGTAGTACATAATATCTGATATGAATTCGTCCACACACAAAGATATGTCTGGATTAAACAACATACATTCTTCCTTAACATTTTCATTTTTAATCCCAACTACGACAAACTCTTTCTTTTTGATTTTTGTCAAATGATTTTCATTAACAAGTAAAGAATGATTTGTCAGAAATGATTGTGGAAGATTTACATTTCCTAAATCATTTTCGCTTTGCATTAATGCTTGGTGTTCTTCATCAATTTTGAGCTTGCAATCGTTTGTACGCAAAGTGGGTTTTCATCAATGCTCAGTTCCTACAATGTTAATTCAAATGTTAAATAATTCAGTATGTTATATGATACTCACTTCTTTTATAGGAAAGGCCGACAACTTAGGATGTAGCATTAGATCATCGCCTACTAAATGCAATGGCCCTTCTTCTTTTACTTTACAAATGTGACATGCTATTGTGGTCTCTACCATTATTGATGCACTAATTATTTAACTAACTTTGATAGGATAGACATTTAAATCCGTTTACACAGCTCTGCCTACAAATTTCGTAGTGATTTTTGTACCTACAACTAGACGCGCTTATTTATCTGTATTAAAGGTGGTTCAGAAAAAAAAGTGCAATGAGTATTAGCTTCTAGATTTGACCTTCGCCAAGAAGATTACGCGGCGGAATTTTAAACAATTTGAAAAAGTAGGCACGGAAGTACAGAACATAAAGTGAGAACTTAATGACCATATTGACCATTCCAAATCACGTGACCAAAATACTAAACAATATGGTGTTGTTACACACACACTGTTAGTTAATATGTGGTGTAATTGGCATTAACATTTTATTTATGTTCTTTTGATGTTACAGAAGTTTTATAGTTAAGTTAGTGATTAGTTGACTTTGTAGTGATACTGAGGACTTATATTTGTTGAAATTTGAACTCCTAAACGTATTATACTTAAATTATAAGGTAGAGATTAAATTGTTTTATTGTGATAATTTAATTTTTAATTGGCTTTTACTTTGTTAGTATGGCCGTGTCTACATACTTCACAAAGCTACAGCAAGAAAACACTGATGTTGCAGCTCGTTATTTAGATAAGATTCAAGTAATAGGTGGTGTCGATCCTTATATCTTATTATCTACGGACCTTAATTATGGAGTAGATGCTGTTCCTCCAATTAGTAGTATATTGACAGTGTCCTACTTAGTTTTGACACATAGCTTTTATACAAAAGACCAGATGAAAGCATATAAAAGTTTGCACGCTTACAAATATTTTGAAGCTGGATTTGTGCAAAAGGTCGGATGTAAACAATCAATGATATGGTGGTAATGGTTGGAAAGGTGAGCATCATCCAGTTTTGCTAAGAAAGTTTGTTAAAACAAACTAGATTAAGTTATATTTAAAATTTACATAACTCATGTAACAAAAAACATGAATTGCATGATTAAATTATCTAGCAGTTCCAAATAATTGGGAGGATATGAGATTAAACCATGATTGAATCCTATATCCCTCGAATTATCTTAGAACGACTATGTATTTTGACTCTTAATACAATCAAGTTTGTAACTTTAAGGGAATTCTCAACGAATGAATGAAAAAGGCGTCAATACCTGGGTTGTTGCAAATCAGGATGGAAGTATTCGCACTGCACACTGCACTTGCATGGCCGGGTCTAGTGAAGTCTGTAGTCATGTTGGTGCAATTTATATTCTGCAGAATATGCTGCGAAGATGAAGGGAACGGTATCTTGCACTGATATAAAACAGCATGGCCCGTTCCCGCTACTTCAAAAGTGCCAATAGTGCCTGTTAAGGATATGAATTGGGGTAGATTTAGCAAATCCAAAAACAACAGCTCAACCACTTGATTTGGTGGAAATCTTGGTAGAACTTGAGGAATCTGGGTGTAGTGCAGCCCAAATGCGAGTTGTTGACCCGTATGCTAGTAATATACAACAAGCGGAGGATAACATCTTGTCCATTTTTAATTTATATGAAAAATGTCATAAGACTTTGTCTTATGAAGAACTTCTGGAAAAAAGTGTGACTATGCAATTTGCTATTTCACAACAAGAATGTGAAGATGTAGAAAAAGTCTAGGGACCAAAATCGTAGCTCACTTTGGTATAAACAACGAGCCGGAAGAATAACAGCGTCCATATTTAAAAATGCATGCAGGACAAATGTCACCAAACCTTCTTTATCGTTAATTAAAACAATATGTTATCCAACTAGTGTAAGTTTTTCAACAAAAGCAACATCATGGGGAATCAAGCATGAAAGTGTAGCTGCAAAACGTTATTTTGAACTTCAAGATCCTATTCATCGAAAATTAAAATGGAAGTTGTTGGATTTGTTATAAATCCAAAATACTCCCAGTTTGGTGCATCCCCAGACCGATTCATTCAGTGCGAATGTTGTGGAAAAGGATGCATTGAAATTAAGTGCCCATATAGACTAAAAGCAGAAGATACAAATTTAAAAAATTTTGCTATGACTAAGAATACTTGCTTGAGTTACAATTGTGGTAAAATTGAATTAAAGAGAAATAGTGACTACTATTTTCAAATTCAAATGCAATTGCTTGTGACGGAGAGAGATATTGTGATTTTGTCCTTTGGTCTCCTGCTGAAATTCATATCGAAAGAATTTATCTAAATCAAGAATTCTTGAACACAAACTGCGAATTGGCTAACAATTTCCATAAAAAGTTATAATACCAGAAATCTTAAGTAGATATTTTACAAGGAAGGCTACAGAAACAAGTGAGGGTGTTATTTGCATTTGTAAATTAGATGATGGCAGTCCAATGTTTAAATGTGGAAATGAAGATTGCGAGATCCCTGGTATCATGTAAGGTGCATGAATCTAGTATCGATACCAGATGAAGTATGGTATTGTAACAAGTGCAATGACACAATGTAAATAAAATTGTAATTATTTTATGTATGTATTTAGATTCGTTTATTGTAATGATATTGCAATCACAGCTACTAAACATAAACATAAAATAAGAATTAATGGTCCTTATTCACCGCCACTTTTAAATCTTAAAAGTACTTTATGAAGTAGTTTTAAAATTAGTTTTAAATTTGAACTATTCCGCACTACGTTTAAACTCAAAAATTACTTTATAGTAACTGTATTTAAAGACAAATTTAATTGCATATTTAAACATGGTCAGATGTATGATTAATTTTAAAAGTAATTTTTACTGAAACTAGATTTAGATACAGATTTAAAAACATCAATGAATTCAGCCTAATGTCTTTAAGGAACATGTATTTCAAAAATAGGGTATTTATGTAATATGTTCAAAAACTGTACCATCAGGAGGCAATGTCTCTGCAACTCGAATTCGAATGTTAATAATAACGCCTTAGCCCTAAGCCTAACAATACGTCATGAAGAAATTCGTCCACTACAAGTTAATGGAAATACACGGTTAATATTAATTTTAGATTCCGAATTCTTTGTTGTAATTAGCGCTTGTAAGTTGGTTTATGTTCGATAATGTTATAGTTAATGGAATACAATTTTCTTATAAGGACAGCTATGAATCGAGTTCCGTAAAACCCAACATTACGCTACAGTCTGAAATAAAAATACTTTACTTATGAGTTGTATGCAAAGTTCGTAAATTTAATCCAAATAAAAAACATAATAAACTCTATACCTACTTTCTGACTTCATAAATTTTTAAATTTGCGTTTAATCAAAAGGAAACTTAAAAAACAAGTGAAGGAGTTACAGTGTCAGTAAAATAAAAACCGACTTCAACTTAAAAGCCCTTTAATTTGATATCGACCAGGCTGTTAGTACTCTACAATAACGTTTTTAAACCTAAAAAGAGTGAAGAAAACAACAAAAACAGTACCACTACGTGTCATTTACGTTATGGTAGTGTTTTTGCTGTTTCTTTAATTAACAAAAACACTACGAACGAATCGAGTAAAATACGTAACAGACGTACACATAAAATTAAAAATGACAAAAACATTTTACTGCGTTGTCGTGAATAATAAAAACTTTTCCTCTAATAGAAATATTTTGTCTTTCGAGATAACACAGGCAAACTATTACAAAATAATAAAACATTAAAAAAATCTAATATATACATAACTACGTATAAGGTTTCATACAAAATTTATATGTAAAATTAATTTCTTTAAACTTAAAGACTATCCTACATTTAATACTTATTATCAATGGCACAATGGAGGGCTTAGGTTAATAAAGCTGCGCATACAACGACTATCTGATCTAATAGACTGATCATTAATAGAGTGCTTACCATACTTATAGGCAATGGACCATCTAAAATTTTGTATTTTGATTTTATATAACCAATTATACGCTCTACATGGATACGGACATGGGCTATATTTCTGGTTTCTTCAATATCAAGGGTGTAATTGAAATACCTTTGTAAATGCCGGCATAACTAATTTAGCACACAATACAGTGACCATGTCTCTAATTAAAAATCCCTATCCGCTAAAACAACATCCCCGGTGAAATTTTATTTAAAAACCTGACATCTCAGTTATTTGTTTGTCTGATGCTCTACCACCCCAAGCGTTACTAATATAACTAATTGTACCCTGTGGTGTTATACCTATTAAAAATTTAACTGTGGTATGATGCTTGTAATTTGACCAACATTGAGCATTGGTTAAAATTAGAGGGTTTTTCAATAAAAATTTCAAAACAATCTATTATAATAGTAGATTTCTCTTGAATGCTTCCTTAAAACATTTAGGTATATTTTTGGCAATTACTAATTGATCTGGCCACACTATACAACCTTTAAATGTATTGTATAAAATGTCTAAAACATTCTGAAAATACGAAGAAGCTGTTGTAGCTGATATACCAAACCGAAAGGAAAGATCCTTAAATGCTAAATTTAACCGTAACTTCAAAGTTAATAATAGCTAATGAAGGTTCTAGTGCTTGCAGTGCATGTACCGGCATATTATTTTTTATTTTATTATACACTAACACTAATAAAGGCGGTGATAAACCAGTATAATATTTACATTTTTTATCATCAGCTACAATATTCTCAAATGTAATTGACATTTTCCCAATTGTTGTTTTAAAGGTATGTATCTGTTGATTCATAAACATTACATTTTTTTTGTTGAATCATATCTTCACCAGAAATTACCGTTTGGGTATATGTGCCGCTTTCTTCATCTCTGTTGTGTTCGTCGTCATCAACAACTGACATTCCTAAATCCTAATAAAGCTATTAGACACAATGAATACAAAAATAATATGCCCAATTATTCTGAAAACCCACGAGCAAGTGGTACAAAAGCACTAAAATAATTTTTCTTGAATCTTGTTCATACCTGTGTTGGTCTGCATTCTTGGCCCGATCATAAACTGGAATAAGAATTCATTATTAAACTACAAACCTTGGAGGTTGATGGTTCATCAATGTTAGTTTTCCTTCTCTTAATTCTTTCGCTTCTAATTGCAGTTTCGACCCCTTTTGTAAAAACAGTAGATGTGGTCCGAGATTTTGAGAAGGTATCCAGTCCGGGTTATCTTTATCTTCCAATGCTGCTGGTTTTCCTTAAATATAACTTATTACATTGTTGGTATATAATCAAGATTTAAGTTTGTGCTATTATTTCGCTCTTTTCGTCCAGAAACTTTGACAAGTTGTAAACTGATGAACTTGACAAACTTTGATAATGTATACGGAAACTCCGTCCAAGTTTTGAAACTAGAAGTGGACCAAGTTTTCATCAAAGTTTACTTACTAGACTGCGCGCTGATCGAATTTAAGAGCTACCAACACTTACTCATAAACTAGTTACTTATGTGTTTTTGATGTTTGTTTATTTCTACTATTGCTTTACGGTTATAAATGTTAAAACTGAGTTTTTTTTAATTTTATTTAGAGGTCTTACAACGCACGTTACAATTACAGTCAAAATATTGTTTATTTTTCTTAAATTGGTAATTACTTGTTAACACTTCTATAGAGTTTGCGCAATAAAATATAAAATCACACGAACAGTTGGAAGGATTTCTAGTTTAGTATCCCGTCTAGTTTACAAACTTGTCAAAGTTTTCTAGACGAAAAAAGTATAATGTAATACAAGCTTTAGGTTTTTAAACACATCCATCTGTAAAACAACAAACCACTCTAACAATGTTTAAATCACTTACCTGATATAAAATGTTTACTGCAAACCCTTGATATTTAATTTTACTCTCTGTCAAATCATCTCTTTTGATAGCAGACAACCACTTCTCTCTCCGTAACTTAGATAACTCATTTTTATGTTTTAAATGAGTAAAGTTTAACCTGGTATTGCATAAAAATTTAACACATCCCTATCTGCTCGACTTCGCAGTTTACAATAATGCAGGTTAACGGCATATTAACTAAATAATAATTTAATTATAATTTTACTTTAACCTCAAATCAACCTACCTTTAGATAATTTACACACAATTTTATTAATTACTGGATTTAATATTGAGTTGTAACATTAAAATAATTAGTAATACCATGTACCGTAATTATTTATATACTATACGTACAAACTAAAAACTTAATCGTATTTACATATAAACTAGTACTGACAGTTGAATGTGCCAACACTGCCATATTGTAAAAATTGTTACGTCACATTGGAATGACTAATTCTCTGTATACCTTAAGCCAAGTTGAAATCTTAAGCTCGTTTAATCGACTATTTGATATGCACTGCAGCGTAAAACACCTTAAACTTGCTTTCATTTAAGCCCATAATTTTGGTGGTTTAAATCGGCTAAACCAAGTTTTAGTCAGAAATAACCTCATTTTTAATTGTGTTGAGTTATTTTTACTGTTAAATTCTGAACTTTTTAACTTCTTTGTATTGTAATTGACCCAATTGGACATAATTGAATTTGGTTTTAGGTGTCTTTACTTTCGCCCCATTAAATAAAGGAAATGGATGATTTAAGTTTTACCAAAGGTTTATTCAAAACCTACAGTAGCATCTATCTTAGAACCAATAGAAGTAAAATCACTGGAATTTCGAAAATAATTTTAAATAATAGTGTATCCCCACAAAACCAATTGTTAACTGCACTTACGATTTATGCCAGTAGTTCCCACCAAATAAGCATGCAACATGAATCAAAGAACGGTTTTGAGAATAATAAACAAAGTATCTAGTGCCATTGCAAGTTTGAGAACAATTTATTAGAATGCATGTTACTCAGGAGGACATACTATAAGATCTCAGACAGATTTTACTCAGATTGAAAAGGATTTCATCATAGGATGTGTTGATGGAACTCACGTTAAAATTCGTTTAACAGGATGTAGAAGCATATAGGAACAGATAATCCTATTTCTCCATAAATAAACAGCTGGATATTCAGTCGCACCGTTGATTGAAATATTGGTAAAGATAGTCAACCTTATTGATTATGCGACCGAAATTTGTTCTAAACATCAGAGGTCGGTAGTATCGCTTTGTGCTAAGAAAATACGTCAATTGTATTGTAGAATTTACAGAACAGTATTGCCGATAAATGTGAAATAGAAAACTGTAATTTTGCTGATAGTTTACGCTAAGGCACGACATTGTTGCCAATGCATCACTGCCGTTGATTGAAATATTGGTGCATTGAGTCAATGTTGACAAACAACAAAACATGCGTTCTACAATATACAAGAATTTATTGATTTTTGTCGACGTACTAATTAAATGTGTGTCCTTTGTTATATATTTTTTTTCTATTGTCTGTTAATTGTTCAATGTAATAATATTTATTTGTATCTTTCTTACGTAAGGTTATAACAATGGTTATACCATCATGACAAACACATATATGTACAAAGATTGTATACATACACATGTGAATAAAGTTTATTATTATGTAAAAAACCTGCAGATTTAAAAGTGATTAATTTGTAAAGAAATCGTTGGAAAACGTTCTCCCAAAAAACAATTTCTTTAAATACTTTGAAAATTCCATACTCATATATTTATTACATTAACATCGTTTATCCGTTGAAAATGTTTTAAAATCTATTAGGCTTACGCAAGTAAATTTCTAAATTTTGGTCATTGAAATTAAAATTTTTTAACATAGAAACGCTATCTTTTTATGTTGGAACGAATGTTGAATTTTCTTATATTAATAATCTAACGTACTCAACTGTTTGCATCTAAACAATATTATAACAAGCCTACTATTTACTAAAGGTGTTGCATAAAGTATGCAATTGTAGAATTTCTGACTAAGCCGATAAGGAATGTGGGGACTCATAAACGATAATCCGGAATACTCCTCGTAATGCATTTGTGTTTTTTATTGAAACTTTTTACTGAAAAGAATTTCATCTTTTAATGATTATGGTTTATTGGAAAAATTAAACCCGTATAAAAAATGTCTCAACAGCAGTGTGAATTCGTGGTTCAGAGAATGCGACACTCATAAACCGTTAATTATCGATCAGTTGGTTAAAATAAAACTATATCGAACCTACAGTGGGGGGCTAACAAACATTTCAATTGCTATAATTACAGTGATGTCACAAACCACACCGTAAAATAAGAATATTATCTGCATAAACAAGTGTAAATGTTTGGATATGTTTAGGGGTTTTTAATTGTATTTGTAATTTTTGAAACAATGTTTATAATTAATGAGCTAGATTACTTTAATTAAACTATTTAATTGAAACCATGATATTTTGATAAGTTTCAAAGAGTAAAATCCTAACTTTTATCTCTACTAACAGATAACAAAGTGTCTTTTCGTAAATCATTTTTTCCCCTCGGGAAAAAGTGAGTACTATTTTTAACACCAAATTCCCTCAATAATTTTCTAATTCTATTGTAACATGATTTTTCAATATTAACTCGTCATTTATTTCGCCCAGAAAATAATAGTGTACTATACACTTATTATCCGCACCCCGTCGGGAGACAACACACCTAAGCTAAAATCTAGTACTTTTATTTTGTAGTAATAGGAATAGATTTTATTACCAAGTGAATTTAAATTTGAAGGTCTAGTGGAACCCACTTTCCCTAAAAACACGGTAACTTGTTGCCTTTTGAATTGAAAATTTGAAAACCAATTTTTATTTAAAATCCTTTTCAACTGAACACGTAAAAACAAGTAGATACAAAACCAATAATTTTGCGTTTCTGAACTCTAGTGGTATTTCTCCCAGTATGTTCTACTTTATTCCTAACGAAGTTATTAAATGACAAACAAATGTCAACATTATTATTTGCAAGTTAAAAATAAAGTGCAAGCATAATTTGTAAAATAATTGTTTCTTATTTATCTAACACCGACCAAAACCAAACTGTTTTAACAAATAACGCTTCGCATGTATTTTAGTAAATTATTAAAAACATTGTCATTAAAATCCAAGATATGTATCATCAATGGTATTATTCATAAATGAAAAATTCGTCACTTTTAATTACTAGTTAATACGTTTACTAAATATTTGAAAACGTGCAACATTGTATTGACAAAAGTAAATTTTACGGATTGTATGTTGCGCCATTTTTACAACGGTGGAATAAATTGAACTATTCTATTTCAAGAATCGTACACATTATAACTTAGCGCTTCAGTACAGGTGAAAAAGTAAACAAAACGCAACCCAACATGCATATGTGAATTGCATCCGTGATACAAGCAAATACAAGCGGTTGACTATCTTTACCAATATTTCAATCAACGGTCGCACACAATTGGATTTCCTCTTAAATGTTGGTCAATATTATTAATTCAATGTTCCTCCGACTCTTCTGCACAACCTATGAATCGGACGTAATTGAATTTATTAGAATAAAATTTATCACCAAATCAAATAATATAAATATTTTTTTATTAGCGTACCCGAACTGTAACCAAATACCTTTCACAAAATTAAAAAATTTTGTTTTTATTTCAAATATTTCTTCCAGTCTAATAAAAAAAATGTCTATTAAAAATTGTTGTGTTTTCTGTCTTTATTAAAGTGGTAATAAAAGCAAGTAATTAACGTTTTCAAAAACAAACAAATAAAATTATATAGTTTAGACAATAATATACCACTATAACAATGTCAACTTCACCTGGAAGATTTTTA
Source organism: Abscondita cerata (assembly GCA_030710515.1). NCBI lineage: Eukaryota > Metazoa > Arthropoda > Insecta > Coleoptera > Lampyridae > Abscondita > Abscondita cerata. The sequence goes on from JALBCR010004176.1 coordinate 22,659, forward strand.
AGTTAATATGTACCTACATAACTAATAATCATCTTCCTTATCTACTATAATTGTATTCATATCCTTCAGCAGAAATCGGTTTTTCAAAAACTGCCAAAACCTCTGAAATGGTGACTTTTGCAGAGCTTAACCGTTATATTGAAACTTTGTCAGTTTCTGCTTTACGAAAAGTGTCAAAGCTTCATTTGATAAAAATTATATATTTCGCTTTTCTTTTTCAATGCTTCTTTATATTTGGACGCACGAGTGGGTGTCAAAAACTATATTTCTAAACACCTCAGCTTCTTTCAGCTGCCTTCAGACCTAAGTGCATTTGGGCAGCATAGGCTAATTCGTCACCGTCTAAATTAGACCGACTTCTTCAGTCTTCCTTTCTCTATTCTTTCTCTCTATTTTGGTTGGAATTCTCGTTGCTGTCCGTTGTTGGAGATTGATAGTTTCAGTGAGTTCCCCAGAGGTCTTTTTGACTTTGATGCCAAATAATAGTAGTATATTAATAACAGGGGTGAGGATAATTGTTTTGCGTACCGTCTCGGCGGACTGGGGAAAATAACAATAAAACAATATGTCACTGAAAACTAAATCACAAACACACGTCCTTCTCTCCAAAGTCTAAATCCAAAATGAGGAAAAGGGAAAAAGTAAGAAAAAGGGGACGAATCACCCACTCACTCTTCTTTCTCCTCGCATACCATAAGCATGATAATAAAGAACTAAAACCAACCACCTGTCCCCGTTTCTTTTTCAATTATAAATAATGACTGTACTTTAATCATGATAAAATTATGTCACAGTTTAGCTGTTAAAATTTAATTCTCTAATAATATATGTCATGAAATTAATCACATTATTATGTTGTTCAAAAAAATATTGGAAGTGAAAAGACTTTATATTAACTGATTTTACCTGACCACAATCTCTACAATACCCTAAACGTCCATCTGAGGATCTATAATGACTTGGGTCAAACTTGAAAAAGCCCTCTACGGAACTCACCAGAGAGCAGTGAGTGAAACCCCATGTCAATATGTTGACTCTACGCTAAATAAATTGAGAACCAAGTTTTTCAAAATGGCGACTTTGAGCAACGATAATAGCGCTATTATTTATTATTTCGAGAAAAGTGAGCCGAATCCAAATTTCTTAGAAAGCACGTACTATGATGTGTAAAATTTTCATAAGAATCGATCACCATGGCGGCAAAATACGGTTTTCACTTGGACTTGCTCAATACATATATTATGTAATTTACAAGGATGTCATTTATTTTACTGCGTAATGTTAACGTTAATGTTTTATGGATGAAAATTGTGTTTTTGAAGAAATGTTTTGATTTACTCAAATAAATTTTCAAGAAACGTTTTCAATCTATTTAGATAAATACTAATAATAATAATAGTGATTAACTGTAACGGCATGTGTGTTAAATCTTGGCTTTATCGGCAACGTGTTTTAAGCATTAAAGCTATCGCTTAGATAACGCTTTGCACTTTAACACACACATGGCGTTACAGTTAACTGTTGGCATTTTTCTTAGTTTATACTATTCATACGTGTCAATGTTTACACGAGATGTCGCAAGACACACATTTTACTTAATAATAATGATGTTTATTAGGCATGATCTACAAAGAAATAAAGAAATCTTAACAAAAGAAAACAAAACTAAAAGAAGGAAAAAAAATCCATGCTCAAAGGAAAAAGGTCAGCAAAGCCGTTTTTCACTTTTCCGTAGGTATAAATATTATAAATAGCTTGAAAGAGCACAATTTAATAATTGTTCTGCATATTTATTAAGCATATTTTCAGAGTTGACCTAAATTTACTGAAAGTAGATAGAAAAACATCTTTAAATGCATTTATAGGTTTTGGTGCCGTGTATTCAAAACAACATTCAAATTTAGCAGTTCAATGTATGGGGGTGACATAAAATTACATCCTCTCAGTTTAGCATCATTTGATGTTATCTCTGAGTGTTTGATCAAAAGATTATACAAACATGAAGGTTGCTTTGATTGTAACATTTTATATAAAAACGTGCCATATAAGAGCAAAAATCTGTATTTTATCTTAAGTATACTCAGGTTATTGTTACATGGTCTCTCATAGAAATTGCAAAAGAGTAACAGCAGACAAGCGTTTTCCAGAACCTGTAACTTGTTTTGCATATTGCTTGACAATGATAATTATAATATACGGCACTTGCATAATCTATATGGCTTAATATTAAAGTATAAACTAATGTCCAGCAGTTAACAAATTCCGTCGATCGCTTCATTTTTACTATTTATTTGTAACTGTTAAGGGTTTGTTGTAAGATTCGGCAGCTGTCTGATAGCTATTGCAAACAAGAAAGTTTTAACAAAATTTGTACGCAAGAAGCAAGGAGAATTATTTGAAAAACCTCAAAGAATTATCACATTTAATTTTTGAAAAATTATTTTGAATTTGAAATTATCATTATAAGGATGGCAATGCTAAGAGATATTTTTTTATTCCATATGGAAGACCATAGTGTTGGGAAAGTCTTCATCAAAAAATTTTAATAAAGCAGATACATTTGAAAAATATAATTTTAAATATATTTAACATCAACTCTTTTAAGAAAATTGATCAAAATCTATTGAGTTTTTGTATAATACATATTAGGGTTAAATTTACCGTTACCTCTTGTTCTATCAGATTTCCAAAGGAATGTATCTAATTACCAGTGACCCGTATAATATTTGGTTATTTTTCTAGGAAGTAAGTGTATATCATTATCTTACTGTAAACGGTCAATTTGTATTTTTATTGTGAAAACCTGGAGAATAATTTTAAATGAAAAATTACATGCTACTAATGCACCTGTTTAGTGTGTCACAAACCAACCGCGTAATTCAAATTCGGTACTTTGCAAAACTGTAGACGGTGCGAACCTTGTACAAGGACCCTAACGGTTGTATTAAATGGATCAATAAATTGTGGTTGGTTTGGTAATATACACGCGATAAATAAGAGAAATCATGTTCATATTTACTAATTCTGAACCTTATCTTTCATCTAGTAACAATATTACATTTTCAAACAGCATATTTTTATTATACATTAAAATTAATTCATATACTACAGATAAATGCGGCAGAAAATCAGTAATTTCGAAATCCGCACCGGAGCTAACCATAACCTAATTACTATGAAATTAAACTACAAATTACGTATTATAAAAGAACAAACTAATGAAGTAAACGTATAAATAAGTGACAAAGAAACAAGAGTAACGCCGGTGAACAACAAAGGAAAACCGCAATTACAAAGTATAAGGTTAAACCGCGCGTATTTCAAAATTACTGTTCCTGTCAGCTGATTTTCTGCGCATTTATCGGTAGTATGTAATAAATTAATTTTAATGCATAATAAAAATATGTTATTTGAAAATGTAATATTCTCTTATTTATGCGTGTATATTGGAAAACCAACCACCTTTTATTGATGTATTTTAATATAACCGTAAGTCCTTGTACTTAAGGTTCACTTTTTCGTCTACAACTTTGCAAAGTACCTACCGAATTTTGAATTACGCGGTTGGTTTGTGACGTGTCAACTAAACGGGTCCATTCTTAATAAAAACAAAACAAAACTAAAAATGCTTGTATACATGGCAGGTATAAACCAACCTGTAAGGGTCATAAATTTAACAATAACCCTTTTGTTAACTAACACCCTTAAAAGGTTTTTCTTGAGTGTGTATTCTAATATGCCGCATCAAAGCACTTTTTTGGTAGCACCTGTAGTCGCACTTATCACAGCTGAAAGGCCGTTCTCCTGAATGTTTGTACATGTGGGTTTTCAAATTTTGTGATCGACACGCAATAATCACAAACATTACATTTAAACGGTTTTACATGAGTGTGCGTTCTATTGTGTTGAGTCAAAATACTTTTTTGTAACACCTGTAGTCACACTTATCACAGCTGAAAGGGCGCTCTCCTGAATGTCTGTACATGTGAATTTTCAAGCTTCCTGCTTGACTACTGCAAAAATCACAAACATTACACTTAAAGGGTTTTTCTTGAGTGTGCGTTTCGTTATGTCGAGTCAAACACTTTTTTGTAACACCTGTACGCACTTATCACAACTAAACGGCCTCTCTCCCGAGTGTTTGTACATGTGGATTTTCAAGCTTCCAGCTTCACTACTGCAAAAAATCACAAACCTTCACTTAAATGGTTTTTTCTTGAGTGTGCGTTCTGATGTGTCGAATCGAAATACTTTTTGTAGCACCTATAGTCGCACTTATCACAACTAAAAGGTCTCTCTCCTGAGTGTTTGTACGCATGTGCTTTCAACTGTCCTGATTGATTAGCGCCATAATCACAAATATTGCACTTAAATAATTTTTCTTGATTGTGAGTTTTGTTGTGGTGAATCAAATCAGTTTTGTTGTGACATTTGTGGTCACACATATCACAGCTGAAAACCCTTTCTTCAGAACATTTATACAAACGCCTCGAACTCTTTGCTTTGTTACGAATTAAATTTCATTTGATGTAACATTAAAGTGTACCTGCTCATGCCGTAATAATGACGAATTATCAAATGTAGTATAACTACACAGATTGCATTTAAATAGATGAGTAAATATGTGATTGGTTAATATTTGTTTATCGCTTGTAGTGTAATTACATTGGTAACAGTAGTAAGAACATATTTAATGCTGTAAATTCTTCCACGCACATGTCTTCATTTTCATTTTTAATCGCAAGATCAACAAATTCTTCTTCGATTTTTTCCAAATAATTTTCTTCATTAACAAGTGAAGAAGGGTTTGTCAGAAATGATTGGTTTTCTTCATCAACTTTGAGCTTACATTCGTTGCATGCAAGTGAATTTTCAACAATGCTCAGTTCCTAGAATGTAATTGAAGTATATATTATTAATATAATTCAGTACAGTAGGATTCGATACTTCACTGCTTTATGGGAAAGATCGACAACTTAGGATGTATGATTGAATCGTAGCATATGACTGTGGTAACGCTTCTTCTATTTTTAAAACAAATTTGACATGCTATTGAGGTGTCTGCCATTATTGATGCTGCACTAATTATTAATTCGTTCAGCCAAGCTCTTTGCGATTTAGGCGTTTACAGATCTTTATACATATAGAAATTGTGTAGTGGTTGTTGTACCTACAAATAGATGTGCTTGTATATAGGTAATTCAGTTAAGTTTAAATTGGATTATTACAGTCATTTGGGGTTGCTTGGGACACGTGTTTGTACATATTTACCAAACCGTGTAAATTTTTATAGTTTAGTTTAAACATTTTAATGAATCACCTTGTGTTCATTTAAATAACATTGGTGCACAACTTTTTTCTTAGATTTAGATGAATAAAAACAAACTATTATATTAGCGGAAGCGTTTCTTTATTTTCATCTAATTCGATTATTAACGGAAGACAACTTCTCTTATGCCAACTTAACAATATATGCTTCTTTCTTGTAACTAAGTTCAGAGTGTTACCAACATAACAGTGTAATGACACTTAGGCGGTAAATTCAAAACTATACTTTACAGTTCGGTCGTCCTACCATTAGTCCGTCCTCCTGAATTACTAACAAACAAAATTTCATAATACAATATAACTATAAACTGAAAAAATTAAGAAAATCTTACATTTACGAAATATTACAAATTCAATTTAATTGTCTGGCCAGGTCTTCATTTGATCAGGATCTACTACACTGCAATAAGGAACCTGCCTCATTTGATATCCATCAATGTCGGATATGACATATCTATCATTTAAAAGCACTTTTTTTACTTCGTATGGACCTTTCAACTTAAGGATCAACTTTTTTTTGTTAACATCCGCAGTGGTGTCTACATTTCTAAACATAATTTTATCTCCTAAATTAAATTTTTTGGTGCCTTGCGTTTACAATTATATTTAGACTCATTTAGACCGGCTGATTCAGCTAACCCGTTCAATAGAAGTTTATGGACTTTCCGTTGAAATATTTGTTTAAAAATTTGGAATAAGGGATTGCTCAAAAAGTTCTATTTAATTAAAATATTTCAGCTCTTCTGGCACTTTCGGTTACACCGGAAGTGGCTACCAACTTTTTTATTTTTCAGAAAAGCGGTTATAACAGCAAAACTGCTAAAGTTAGTGGTATAACATGTTACATAAAAAAAGAAGTAAGTACTCTTTAAGTGCTTTCCAATTCTGCAATAATATATAGGGTGTTCTATTAAAAAAAAAACATAAGTTTGATACGCCACTGGAACACAGCACGACACTTGTGACCAAAAATATTTTAGGGACATGGCGACGATAATTGCAAACAATTTTGCACATAGACTTTTTCGATAACCTTTATGCTAAGGGGCCTATGGTCCGAGGGAGTTTAAGTGCTACACCCTGTATATATGTCAAAGTCTCAAGCAAAAAAAAAGTTTTAAATGTGATAGAGAAGGGATTGGTTTTTAGTATTGATGGTAAATGAACTTGACTAACTGAAAAGAATGACATTAGGGTAATTCTAGACAGACTTGCAGGTGGCAAAACAACCGTTTTACAAAAAGTTTAAAAAAACAAAGCTTGTTGGAGCGCCGGCCTAAGGCGTGTGCGACGTGCGCGATGGCACACGTGCGGTTTTCTGGGGGGCGCCAAAAAGGAAAAAAAATAATAAAAACCTTACATTCTTACATAGCAACAATTTAAATATTATGGACTTTTCAGTGGAAATTGAACTTTTGTTTAAGAAATCAAATGTTCCTTGACAGAATCATAAATATACGCTTCAATCGCTTCTCTTTATTGGTTTGACAAACGAACAGATGGTAGTTGTAGAAAAGTACTTATAAGCGTTAAGTGCATTAATTTGAAACCTACAAATAATTAATCTTGTGTGTGATGTGTGCGGGTGTGAGTGTGTGTGTCTGCTTTATATAAAATATTGTTTGGTGTTTAGTAATAAATCATAGTGTTGGTTTTATTAATCTTTTGTTTTGTGCAAATATTATTTTTAAATAATGGTTTCATTTTGCCAGACTGTAAAACGTCCAGGCTTTTTTTTAATGGAAGAGAAGAAATCACTTGTTAGTTCATGGTAACTAATGCAGTTGCTTCTTCAAGCCTAAGCCAAAAAAGGGCCCAGACGTTTTACCATCTGGCACAATTAAACCATTAATTTATTTTTGAAGATGTAACAATTAAAACTTTTTAAATAATGTGATATTAATGAAATGAAAATGTTTTCCAAACCCTCTGCAAGTCAAAATAAGAAGAGGTTATATTACTTTGAAGAAACGAAAGCCAGTGCGAAATTATTAGTTAAGTATTTATCAACACCGTAAAAAACCCGAGGTCTAGTACAAAAACTGTAGCTACGACATACGTACCCGTAACTCATGAAACTGAAAAAAATGAGCAAGAATTACAATAACCAGATTCTGAAGATTGTGGAATACTACCATCGGATGAAAATGTTCAAGAGCAAGATTCTGTAACTGCAAATGTAAATCGTTCATTGGAAGATCAAGGAAATGGCGGCACCAGCTGAGCAAATGCCACAGTTTCATTCCTATTGAAAGACCTTGCAACATGGCCTACACATCTTAATCCAAACTACCGTGACTGTATTATAGCTGAAGGACCACATTCGCCGTATTTAGAAAGTTATCCCAAGGATGGAACAAAGAGATCATTTTCTAATCTGTTTTACTATCGACTAGCGCCAAATGGTGAAAAAGTAAGAAGACGTTGGCTATTGTATTCTCAACAAATCAATAGTGTTTACTGTTTTTGTTGTAAGTTATTTAGTACTGCAAATGCGCGTTCCAATACAACTTTTTCACTGTCAGGTGAAAGCGGAAACTGCGAATGGAGGCACATTGGAACTAGATACGTCATGGAACACCAATAATTAATTGCCATGGAGAAATAATAATGGCACAATATGATTAAACGACTTATTGCTATAAGACATTTTCTTACCCAGCACGAAATTGCTTTCCGTGGAACAAATGAACCCCTATAAAAGAAGGACAATGGAATTTTTTTGGGGCTAATTGAATTGATTGCTCAATTTGATCCTGTATTGAAAGAATATATTTCTAGAGTATTGGATAATGAAAAGCAAAGGTGTGTCTCTTACTATGGTAAAAACATCCAAAACGAGTTACTATCTCTGATGGGAGAGAAAGTAAGGGAAGAAACAATAAACATAATTAAAAAAGCGAAATACCTACTATGCATTGATTCTTGATTGCATGCCAAATTTAAGTAGGAAAGAACAACTCCCTATTATTTTGATGTATGTCCATGACATTTGTGAAAGTTTCCTCGGTTTCATTGAAATAACAGATCCTTTAGGAAAGGGAATGTCAGAAACTGTAATTAAAAAACTTCAAGAGTACGACTTGGATATTTTCAATTGCAGAGCTCAGGGATATCATAATGGGGCAAATATGAAAGGAAAACACTCTGGTTTACAAAAACAAATTTTGGAAAAAAAAACAAAAGAGATTTTTTTGTACCATGTGATTTTCACAACCTAAATTTCGTACTAAGTGATGCCGCAAAAACATCAGTGTCAACAGTGACCCTTTTTGGAACAATTCAAAGGCTGTTCGTGTTCTTTAGCTCATCAACAAAACAAACATTTTTGGAGAGTTTGTCTCAACCATGTGAAGCTTCTTCAGCATTTGGGCCTTTGCTCACGTTAAAAAAGAGCTTTGTGGGACACGTTGGGAAGCACAAATCCATTCACTGAAACCAGTAAGATACCAGATAAAATTTTCTTTAGTTTTCAGGAGGAAGAATGCATATTTCAGTTACTGCACGCTTCAAAACACTGTTGGATGTTTTAATTTCGACCACTCTCACAACTCCATCAAGTCCAGGAAAAACTTTGACGATACGTCCCAATTTCCATCGAAGTGGAGGTAAGTTGTTTTCTCTTAATAAAACGAGGTTTCGAATGCCGATGTTTTCGTGCTGACGAGTCCACTTATTTCTTTGTTGCAATTCGATAATATAATTTTGTGCCCATCTCTTTCAAAAATCTTGAGTTAATTTTTGTAAGTGTTGGTGCTTGTTTAAACGTGTTGTAGCTATGTCAATTAAATTAGGGCTGGGTAGGTCAGTAGAGCACCTTCCTATCAAAAAATGTGATGGAGTTAAGGGTTCAAAGTCATCAGGTGAGTTTGATAACGGATGTAAAGGTCGAGAATTTATTATACTTTCAATCTGAGTGATAACTGTTAAAAATTCTTCAAAATTAATTAAAGCATTTTTTAGTACGCGTCTTAAATGAAACTTTGTAGTTTTAACACCCGCCTCCCACAAGCCACCAAAGTGTGGGCTGTTGGCTGGGATAAAATGCCAATCAATATTTTCGTTTGATACCAAAATACTTATTGATGAGCTATTCTGTTTTAGAAATTTTCCTAGTTCATTCAATTCTGATTTAGCTCCAATAACATTTTTACCGTTATCGGAAAACATGTGATTAGGTCTACCTCTGCGAGCAACAAATCTTCGAAATGTAGCCAAAAATGATTCAGTCGTGAGGTCAGTAACAGGCTCTAAATGAATAGCCTTTGTCGAAGATGCAATTGCAGGCAGATGAATAATGCAATATAACATTTGAAGGTTTTTGCTCCACGTAGTTTGTGAGTTTTAATTAAAAAAGGACCGCAATAATCTACCCCAGTAGCAAAAAAAGGATATTTTGGTGTAATTCTATAAAATGGTAGGTCTCCCATTACTTGTTGTCAATTGGTTGTACTCTAAAGCAGGTAATGCATTGTCGTATTACTTGACGTGATAAATTTCTGCCTCCTATGGGCCAAAATCTTTGACGTATATTAGATAATAGTAACTGTGGGGGGCATGCAACAATCTAAGATGTTCAAAGCTAAATATTATGTGCTTGCTTGAAATTAACAAGGGATGTTTTTTATTAAACGAAAAATTTGAATCTTCCGCCAACTCTGATAAGACCATGTGTATCTAAAAATAAGGAAAAGCTACAATATTTTGATTTTTTATTAGTATTTTTGGTGTCTAAAAATTTTTTAATTTCTTCTTGAAAACATTCTAATTGAGCAACTTTAATTAGACAATGCATAGCATTTTCTAATTCAATTACTGTTAAACATCCAGTATTACGACATTCTTTTTGAATTGCAATTCTTAATAAATCTCAAAACGTACGACATTATTCTTTTTAATTTAGAGAACGAATTTGTAATCGTAAATACAGGATTTGTTATTGTAGTATTTTGCATACATGTTGCAACTATTTCAGTTTTTAACTCTGGTAAATCAATTTGTTCGATATTAGTTGTGCTTGACCAATCGTTATTAGGAAGTGATAACCAGTGTGGTCCACTCCACCAAATAAAATTTATTAATTTTTTAAGAGATGTGCCCCTTGATATGAGATCTGCTGGGTTTTCATTAGTTTTAACGTAATGCCAAGAGTTTATATTTGATATTTCTTGAATTTCTGTAACTCTATGACCAACAAACATTTTTAAATTACTTCCAGGAAGCCGTAACCAATGCAAAACAATTTGTGGATCCGTCCAATAAAAAACGTTATCAAATTGTAAGTTTGAATATTTAATAATTTTTTGTACTAATCGTGAAGATAGTAAAGCTCCACATAACCCTAAACGTGGAATACTTATTGTTTTTAATGGTGCGACTTTTGATTTTGCACATAAAAAGATTAGTTGTTATGTTATGGTCAATTGTTAAGCATCTAATGTAAATGCAAGACCCGTATGCGGATTCGGAAGCGTCCGAAAATGCATGTAGTTCTATTGTTTTGTAATAATTGTTTAAGACAAGTCTTGGTATGTTTAAGTAATTTAAGTTATCTAAATCAGTAATAAAGTTGTTGTATTTTGTATTAATTGAATCTGGTACAGGATCGTCCCAATTCAACTTATGTTTCCACAATGATTGCAATAAAATTTTGACCACGATTATACAAGGACCCAAGAGACCCAAAGGGTCATAAATTTTTGATACACTAGACAACATTATACGTTTTGTAAGTTTTGATTCTGTATTTAAATTATCAACATTGTAATTTAGTACATCAGATTTTGGTATCCAAGTTAACCCTAACGTTTTTTTGGATTCGTGTTCTCCCAAACTTATTATGTCGTTTTTGTTAATATTATTTTCTAAAAAATGCTGAATTTCGACATTATTAGTTGTCCATTTGCGTAACCTAAATTGAGCTTTGTCGAGTATAGAACGAATGTCTTTCTGTAAGCTAATTAGTTCAGGTATGGAATTACAACCGGTTAACAGATCATCAACGTAGAAATCTGTTAAAAAAAAAAAAAAATAAAAAAAAAGAATATAATATATTTATATTATTTTATATTAAATTTTATATTATTTTTTTTATTTTATTTAAAAAAATAAATTAATAAAATAAAAAAAATTTATTAATTTAAAAAAAAAAAAAAAAAAAAAAAAAAATTTAAAAAAAATTTTTTTAAAAAGAATTACATTTGCCGCTTTTGGAAATTTGTATGCTGCATCATGTGCTGTCTGTTGTAAACAGCGAATGGCAAGGTACGGCGCACAGGTCGTTCCATAGGTGACTGTATTCAGAGTATAATGATTTAATTTATCGCTTGAATTTTCTCTCCAAATTATTCACTGATAGTTACGATCTTTAGGCTTTATTAAAATTTACCTATACATTTTTTCTACGTCAGCTGAAATTACGTATGTGTATGTTCGGAATCTTAATAAACAAGTCTTGTTGAAGTACCGGTCCTACTAATTGTTTTTCATTTAAAGATTGCCCACTTGTTGTTTGGAAAGAACCATTAAAAACGACACGAAGTCGACTTGTGAGACTATCTTTTAGAATGCCATGATGTGGTAAATAGTACGTTTTTTTTATATTGTTTTCTGGATTTTTAGTTAGTGACATATGCCCAAGATCTTCGTATTCGCGCATGAAAGCAACGTAATTATATTTCAATTTAGGGTTAAGCTTAAAACTGTTTTCTAAACAATAAAACCTACTTTTTACGCTGTCTAAGGAACATTCAAAAATTGGATTATTAGTTTTAAAGGGGATCGAAACAACAAATTTTCCCGAGTCATCGCGATAAGTATTTTCTAAAAAATGTTGTTCACATTTTTTTTCTTCTGCACTTAATAATTTTTCATTATGAATTTCTTCAATTTCCCAAAATGACTTCAATTGTTTCTGAATATCAATTGTTGTAGCGTGATTACATTGATTTAATTTGTTATTTTGCATTGTATTTGTGATTGTTCTCGATATAACCCAACTCAAAACTGTTTTTTGAAGTACATGTTTCGATTTTCCAAATTTGATTTGTTTAGACTGAATTTCTAATATTACTTTATAGTGTATTTTAACTTTCATTAATCCCTAATACTGACAAATTAATTTTTTGCTTGTCTAGTTTTAAATTGTCACATAATTCGGTAGTAATAAAATTACTTTCTGAGCCGTAATCTAATAGGGCTCTGCATATTTTAAAAATCCTATTGTTTATTACTTTAATAGCAGCTGTGGCTAAAATGACTTGATTAGCAATAACTCTGGTGCTGCAATTTGAAATGGTTGTCGATGTTTTAGCAATTTCTTTATTTTCATCTGTAGGTTTTTCACTTAAACTGGTAAAATGTAATAATTTTTTGTTTGAATATCTATTTTTTTTTAATCTAGTATACAATTATAGCATTCCAAAGTTCTCTTTCTTGTCCTAATGTTTCAAGTGACAATAAATGTTTTGTAAGTTCATCAGTTAATTTACGTAATTCACTAGAATTTTCAATTTTTATGCATGGCAAGTTAAATAATGATTTCATGTGGTTATTAACAAGAAGTTTTTGTTATCATATCTTTCACAAAAAAGTTTCCAAGAAATTTCATAATTTGAGTCACTGATTTGTATGGAATGAATTATTTGAGCAGCTTGACCTTCTAAACTACCTTTTAAATAATGAAGTTTTTGCGCGTTAGAAATATTTTGCATTGGAATGAACTAGTGAATTAAATATATCCTGACATTCAACCCAAAAAATCCAACAAACCGTTGAATTTTTTTCAATTGAATAGTAGGTAGCTTTACTGCATCATTGTTTGGGAAATGGGAAATTTTGTTACCGAAAGTTGGCTACCTGAAGTTTTGTTACCGAAACCGTGTTACAGAAGGTTTGTTACGTAAGAAGTTTTGTTACATAAGAAGTTTTGTTACCGAAAGTTTGCTATAGAAGGTTTGTTACATGTAAATTTTTTTACATATGATTTTTATGTTTACTATAGCGTCAGTATAAAATGAACAAAGACATTACATTGCATTAAATGCAAGTCATAGATTTGCACAATCTGAGACGTGAAGTGGGAAGCAAATGTAGCAGAGACAACAAAAGCAGCAAATGTCAACAGTGTCTTGCAAAGTGATCATCATCTCATTTTAATCTTGCTTTTATTTTCAGTTATTTATTTTTTAAACGTGAATTTGTGCAAAGTGCAAACTGACTGTTTAGTTATTTGATTGAGCTACTCTGCAATTATATTTATATTGTCTGTGCTTGCTGAATTTTTAAACTTGCTTATCAACTGGCTTTGCTTCAACATTAATTCATTGGATCATTCGGCATTTGAGATCTTTAGGTAAAATTTAAATTATTACAAACACAAACAAGCATATAGCTATGCCGTGTCAACAGTAATTGGGCCGCGCAAGCGGTTGGCCTTATGCAGTATGTGGGCGCTAAAAAACACATTAACTGCAGGTCCAGAATATCTCCATCGTAGCAACACGGTGCAATAACATGGGTCAGGTACACATGCATAAACAAGTAGCCCCTAACCCTTTACTTAACCTCTTGCTTAACTATTTTTGCATACTCCTGTAGCTGCACTTTAAAAGTAAAAACTATTTTTGCATACTCCTATAACTGCACTTAAAAGTTAAATTCTTTTTTATTCTTTGCTTTAAGCTTTTTTAAACTTTACTTGCTTGCAGATATTTCAACCATGTCTAGCGTTAAAGTACTTCAGACTAAGAGGCAAAAACCAGCGATAGCAGTGGATGGGTTTACGTTTACTCTACAAAGGGAGACAAGTTTTAAAAAATTATGGCACTGCATTGAACGACGTTCTTCAAAGTGTCATGCAAGACTCCATACGACCCTTCAGCTTGAGAATCTTGAAATTTTAAAGCGTGTCGGCCCTCATAATCATGAGCCCGATCCCATTAAAGTCGAAACTAGGAATTTTCAGGGTAACATTCGCAAAGAAGCTCGTGAGACTCATGATAAGCCTGCTCAGATACTTGGCCGCAATTTAGGGAATGTCTCATCTGCTACAAAAGGTTGCTTGCCAGTCATAAACAATATTAAACGAACAATAAATATGATGAGAGCACAAGCTGGCCCTTCTTTACCCAATCCACAACGGAGAGAAGACATTGACCTTCCACCAGGTTATGCTGACTACGTTCTCTACGATTCTGGAGCCAGTTCTGATCGATTCTTGATACTTGGGACGCGTGCAAATTTGGAATTTTTGAAAGCTTGTGAGATATGGTTGGTTGATGGAACTTTTAAAGTATCACCAACTCTCTTTGATCAACTTTTGTGATACATGGATTAAGGAATAAAACATCATTCCCTCTTGTATATGTTTTAATGCCCAACCGAACAAAGGTAACGTACACAAGAGTACTTGAGCAATTGAAGAACCTTGAACCTGGACTAAATCCACAATGTATTATGAGCGATTACGAGCGGGCATCACTTAATGCATTTCATGAGGTCTTTCCGACAGCAGAGCAGAAGGGCTGTTTCTTTCATCTATCGCAAAGTCTGTATCGGAAAATTCAATCACACCCAGATGTTTTGGAGCTGTATTCCACCAATGCCGATTTTAAGTTGGAGCTGAAACAGTTGCTGGCATTGGCATTTGTGCCACCAGAAGATGTTGTGTCATCATTTGAGTCGCTCATGGACACTGCATTTTTCACCGAAAATGAAGTACTGCTAAGTGAGTTCATAGCATATTTTGAATCAACATGGATTGGCAAGCTAAACAGACGCCAGACAGCTCGAAGTGCTCCGCTTTACACTATTCCGTTATGGAATTGTTACCACTCAGTGTTGGAGGATTTGCCAAAAACGAACAATAATTGCGAGGGTTTCAATCGAGCATTGTCATCTCTACTTGATGTAGCTCACCCTACAATATATAAACTAATCAACGGATTAAAGAGTCAGCAAGCCCTTGTAGAAACCAAGATCCAGCAGTTTTTGAATGGGAACATTGAGCCACCCCAAGTGCGATATCAAAAAAGTGCTGAGAAATTGAAACTCGTCGTGACTGAGTACGGAAACGAGAATCACTCTGCTGCAGAACATCTGCGAAAATTAGCTTTTGTTTAGTGAGATCTTAAACTGTTGACATATGTGTAATATAGTTTGTAAATATTATTTAAAATCGCAAAAATATTTTATTTTTTATATCTTAAAATCGCAAAAACATATATTTTATATATTCATAAATCGCAAAAATATTTTATTATTTTATATTTAATTTTTAATGTCCAGACTTAGTTTTATATGTTTGACTGGGCTCCTGCCCTTGAACCCCAAAAAGTGGTCCGGGGGTTATGCTTTCCGCCGATGACTGGAGATTTCCAGCTCTATATAGCAGAACATGAACTGCAATATAGTGGACTAAGCATAGTCGAAACCCCTATTATGTAAAAAAAACTTTATATAACAAACTTTATGTAACAAACCTTCTATAGCAAACTTTCGGTAACAAAACTTATGTAACAAAACTTCTTCCGTAACAAACCTTCTGTAGCAAACTTTCGGTAACAAAACTTCAGGTAGTCAACTTTCGGTAAAACAAAACTCACCAAATCATTGTTGATTTGCACACGGTGCTGATGCAATATCAGGTACTGAACTTACTGAACTGCGTCTCGAAACACTAATAGGTTGAATTTCATTTATAGATTCGTATTTTGAAATAATAGACTGTCCTAACGAAATTAGTTTATAGTAAAGATTTTCAAAATTATCTCGTTCCGTTAGTTGCATTTCGAAGTTTTCCTCTTCACATGATATTTCTATTTCCGATTGTACTTCGTTAAAATCTATAAAGGCTGTTTCTAATTTTTGTAATCTGTGTTTAATTTCAAGAATTTCTAAGTTAGAATATGCGTGATCTTTTTCAAATGTTTTTAAATATGTATCAATCGAAGTTAACGTATGCTTTTTACCCGCTCGTTGCCTTACTAATTTATCCATTGTTACAGATATCAAGTATAATATGTATTTTATTTTTAGGACCGACAAAGGAATTGAAACTAAAAGGATTGATAAGAAGAGCGTCACCTACCTTGTTGAAGGTGCAATTGTAGTTGCCCAAGATATTCTTCAGATGGCTTAATGTTCTTGCAATTGTTCAAGTTGACTATTCTTGTTCACCAATTGTATTTTCCATGTGGAAATGGATTAATTGTAAAAAAGACGATTTTCTTTAATTGTTTTTCTATTTCGCGTCGTTTACAAAGCTATAACCGCACTCAAAGCGGTGCGTTAATAGAAATTCGAGTGCGTTTATAGCGCTGGTGTACTTATATTTTTAATGTTGGTAACACTAACACTGAATGTCAGAAATCTACGTACAGTTTACCTAACCTTGATTTTTCTTGGTCGATTATTTATTAATAAATACAAGTAAACAAACAAAACAATTTACTTTAATTATGTGACGAAAATGTACAATTATTATAAATATTAATAGTTACATTGGAGTTTTGCTGAGGATTAATGTTAACACCGGCACCAGGTAAAAGATTATGGGTCGATACGATATTGTGCTGAGAATTATTTATATTAGGAGCTGTGTGACAGTCGCTGGAAGCAGAGCAACATCCGGGCAAGTTAATATTGGTGGGCTCCGATGAAAGCATTTGAGAAACTTGAAGTTTGTTTTTCTTTCATCCCCCGTGACGCTTAATTGTTAGTAAATCACCCCCCGATCTGCCAAGTGTGTGGCACTGGTTCTTCTAAAACAGTACCCAGTGAAAAGTTCAGAGTTTGGCAATTGTAAGTATTTGGCAATATCCTTTGAAACTCTTCCCATGATGTTAATCCCAATTGGACTGTTCACACATTTGCAATTTTGGTAAGTTAAGAAGAATCGATTATGCGTTGCTGTTGAGAGTCGTAAATTAGCATATTTTTTTATTAAATCGATCCAAATTGGATTGGTTATGGCGAAGACTCTTGGCACGTTATTGTTTGTTTTAGGGGCAGAAACCATTATTGAATCAACTTTATATTCAATGTCGTCTAAACTCATGCTGGTTAGTTTCTCGCGCCTTAAAGCGCCACAGTACCCCATTATTAAGATGATCTGAAATTAACGCTACCTATTCGAAATGAAGCTGTAAATATATATGATACTTACTTTCATTGCCAAGTATGTTTGATCATTCGCTTCCTTGATAAATTTGCTAATATCTTCTTCTTCGAGGATTTTGCTTTATTTTAGGAGTGTAACCTTCAGAAGAACGTTTTAAAAAAGCTTGCAACTTACTGTATTTCAAAATATCAATATTTTTGTTTATGCTTAAACAAGATCTAAGCATAGAATAAATTGTCTATATTGTCGAAGGCTTGTAGTTTTTTCTTTGTAGCTCAAAGTAAGCTAATAAAACGTTCTTCGAACGTATTTGTATTTTATTGGCAACACACCATTCGTTAAAAATTTTATATTGTTTTTCGTATTTTAGCCTAGACTTACTAGGCAGTAAGTTGCCTACAGTATTGTCAGTAATTTCTCGTATTTCTGGAGGAGTACACGGAATGCTATCATCAGAACTCATTTTTAATAAATTTAATTATGTTAAATTTTCGAATTCAAAAATCGTAGCTAGCCACGAAAGTCCCTAAATATTTCAATTGTAAGTTTTCCATTAAAATGAGTTGTGAAAGGGGCAAAGTAGAAAAAAATTCTAATTATATTTCAATATTTTATTAATGCTTTTATAGGAAACGATTTCAGTCTATGTGATAACATTGTTTTGATACTGTACTACACGCAATAAACACACATGCATTCGAAGTTGCGAATTCTGCTGATGAATGGATGATTTAATGGAAACTTATATCCTAAGTCTGTTTCAACACCACATATGTTTTATTTCCAGTGATCACGGTAAACCGAACGAACAAATTATCAATGTATTACATGGTTCTACCTGAACGAACTGCTATATGTTTTAACTGGATTCTGAAATCATAGAAATCGTAATCAAATTAAGTAAGGTAACTGGGGGTAATAAGGCCCACCTAAAGTTTATTATTTTTATTTAAAAAACTGATTGATTTTTGAAAGTTTTATTGAGGTCAAACGTTTAAACACTAAAAACATTATTATAAGGCCAAGTATAAATTTGAAAAAATAACAAATCGTGTACCTAAAAAAATAAAACTCAAAATACTGATATGGGCCTTAAAACCTGTTGTTGCAGATAATAAAGCCCATGCTCTTAATGCTAATAAAATACTGGACTACTTATATGCCAATAAAAAAACATAACAAACTTAAAAATACAACAATTATAACAGAAATAATATTTATGGCATACACTCTGGGCATAAAAACTCATCCATATCATCCGCTGTTAACCCAACACATTCCTCGTGAACCCAGAATCCACAATGAGCACATTTTCTCATATCAGCCACATAATCCATATAACAAACTGCACATTCCCATTTTTCATCTGCTGTAGTAGAAGAAGCTTTAGCTTGTGGAGATGCTGTGGTGTTCTTCTTAGGAATGTTTTGGAAGCATGTAGAATCTGGCGAATCATTCATAAAAACGGACCGTTTGACTTCCAGGGCTTTGTAGTTAATAGCTTTGCGCCTTTGAACCCCATTAGTCTTTTTTAATCATATTCGGTGTTGGCAATACTTCTGAAAACGAGTTTTTGGCGGTATTTAATAATTTTGACGAATCACAGATAACGGTAAGTGGTCATCAGAATCATAGTCGGAATCGATATCGACCAATATCTTTTCATTAGAGGAAGTGCATGCAGATGTCTCATTAGGTATCGCACTTGGCAAACTGGGAGCAAATGCCTCGAATGGTAAAACATCTTTATCATATGGACAAATGCCCGTCGCTCGAAATCCACTAGCAATATTTCCGATGGTCATTGTTTTTTCCCATGTAGGCAGAAACACATCAGAAAATCTCTCCCTGTTTAAATCTCGGGTTGGATGTTTATCCCAGTATTTTACAAGCTCATCGTCCCAATATGCTTCAAAAGCCCTGAAGACCGACTTGTCCATGGGCTGCAACTCATGAGTTGTATTGCTAGGTAGACAATACAAGTGGATACCGTGTTCTTCGGCCTTCTCGGCAATTGTGATGTCCAAATGGCATTTTGCACCATCAAAAATTAAAATGACAGGAGGAGGAGACATGTACTCTATAAAATGATCGAGCCATTTATTAAATGTTTCTATATTCATGCTTCCCTAGGGGTCATCATAACTTTAGACCCAGTAGGCAAACCATCAGAATATGTTGGTTTCATACGTTTGCCTTTGAAAAGAATAGTAGGGGATAGCATGTCCAAGAGCATTAGCACATGCGACAATCGTCACATTTTCTGCATGTTCTTGGGAAACAAAATGCACTCGTTTGGCTCCTTTAGCAGACAAAACCTTTTGTTGATGGTGAAGGGTTAATCGGCAACCCTTCTCATCCATATTATAAATTTTGGTAGCTTTGTTTTTTAAACCAGTTCGTTCCAGTAACTCACCCAATTTATTGAAATGGTCAGGGACAATAAAGCGGTTCAATTTTTGAGCTCGAGCAGGATTCATCATCTGGGCTCTTCGCCTGGAAATTTTTGGGTGATTTTTAAAAAATTCTGAACCATTCCCTACCGGCAAGTTGAGTTTCTTTGTTAAAAGTATGTTTTATGTTGTTTTTCTCTACATATTTATACACACTTCTTTTAACGATTTTGGAGTAAGGGGAACCCCTTATCAGCCAGTCTTACAATTTTTTTTCCAGGTCAGCCTCCTGTTCTCTTGTTAACATTGTCCTTCTTCCTAATTTTTTCTTGCGGTTTGTGTTCTTATATGGTTTCTTAGAGTCCTTCTAGGTATTCCGCACTTTTTTTCAACGTACCGCTGTGATTTACCTTCTTTTATTAACTCTAATGCTTGGGCCATGCTTGGGCCATGCTTTCTTCGGTCCATTTTGCACGAAGTCCTCTATTTATTTTACCCATAGTCTAAAATCGTATTTATTTTGATTTTAATAAAATTAAAGAAAAGCTAGACTTTATAAGTTGTATTTTTAAAGTACAGAAAATAAAGCCCGATATGTAAAATAACTTAAACAGAAAATAAGGCCCGGGCTTTATTATCTGTTACGTTATATTCTTTTCACTTTAAGATTATGAAAATAAAAACACGAGATCCATCATAATATTCACGAATAACGAAGTACACGGTTCATAGATAAACCCTGAATACGCACAAAAATATTGAGTTAGTTTAAATAGGTTTAATTACTTACCAAAGTGTCTTTTGTCTTAGAACAAACACATGAACAAAACGTGTTGGTTCATAACTAGGTACATGCCGGTCACAGGGAAACCATTTTACATAAATAGACTCTCGGTGGTAGTAGCACCCCATAGAGGGCAATTGGAGTATTTTAAAGTAAACTTTTCACCAAAATAATGCGGTGGGCCTTATTATCTGGTGGGCCTTATTACCCCCAGTTACCTTACAATGGAAAGTTGCCAACTCCTTTCTTATGATTTTAGCAAATACAATATGAGAAATTCTTTTGAAACAACCATAACATTTCTTGTTTATTGCGATTAGAGTTGCCAGGCAATTCGATTAATTGGGATTCTCACCGATTTTTAAGCCTCAAGATAAAATGTCACATTAGACTTCTCAGGATATCAAAAAAATTTAAGTTTTCGAAATTTTTTGTTGTGGATGCCTGTAATTTTAAAAGATTTCTGGTCCACCATACATAGCAGAAACCAAAAAAATTAATTTACAATATTTAAATTGATGTTTAATGTTGTTTTTATAATGTCTGCGTTTTTGTTTTGGCTATTGTTGTTCGATTTAATAAAAAATGGACGTTCATATTTATTGAGTTTACTTTATATTATACTATAAATTAGTAGAAACTATAAGCCGAACTGAGTCAAATCCCGAGGAAAACAACCTTGTAAGGGTGGGATGCTTTTATTTCAGTTGAATGAACTTATGGCAACCCAATTATAAGAAATGGTTAGGTGTTTAAACGCAATATCGTTAATTTCTGGTGGAATTTTAAATACTGTATACATTTACATTCAAAGTTCCATAATCTGACAGTTTATATTGCCAACCTCAAAATTAAAAAATATCGACATGAATTTTTATTTCAAAAATATATTTTTTTCACTACTAGCTATCAAACACAGTCATATTAACCTTAATGCAGGTTGTGAAGTTGAACTTTTAAAGCTACGAGTCAATAAAAAATTTTATTAACCTAGGTCAATAATAAAACAAATTTGGTAGTCCAAAGCCGACTCTGCGTTCTCAGTTAGTTGATAAACATAACCTCACAACTTTCAAGCTACACAAAAATTCAAACAATTAAACAATTTTTAATTTATGAATACAAATAACGTTAGAAAATTTCAAACACATTAGGTAAGTTAGAAACAATGGCATTACTATCTATTTATAATAATAGTTTATCGAACAATTATTATAGGTCACATTAATTCCCGAAGAACTAGTGATCGAAGAAGTATTAGCTACATTTTGCATTGGAAGGTGCAGTGTTGCACTTTCAACGACACTTTCAACTGCTGTTGATGTTGATGCAGAATTAGACGTAGTGGCACTAATGTACGAAGAAGACTGAATAGGATTTGAAACGAAGGTTCCTTGTAGCATTGACGCAATCCGTTTCTTGTCAGTAAGAGATTGTTCAACATATCCCTCTGCTACCGTAGAGCTTTTCCAGCCTCCTAGGCGTTTCAACGATAAGATATCGCCACCGCTTTCTACTAACATGGTCGCAGAGGTACGTCTTAAGGAATGACCAGAATAACAATCTGCATCTTCTAATTTTAGATATTTGGCAACTACTTTTGGCACATTACTGATAGTATTATGACCTATATTTTGCTTGGTTGGTTTACCACCATGAAATCTTATAAAAAATCTTTGCATATCTGAAGTTGGTCGAGTGCCTGCATATTTTAACACTACTTTAAGCCACAGTGGATCAGTTATGACAAAGTTCCGGCTAGTGTCATTTTTACTATTTGGAATGGTTACTACGACAAGATCATTTCCTCGTACATCAACATCTCTGAACATCATTTTCACAAGTTCATCTGTTCTACAAGCCCCTGCTATTCCAACGACCAGAATTGCCTATAGAAAACTAGATTATTCTGTAAATTCTTAACAAAAATTTACTACATTTACCTTTGTAAAAAGAAAAAGTCATCAGGTGCTTCAGTCAAGAATTTTATAATTTGTTCTCTGGAAAAACAGGTGCCTTTTTTGCTTTGTATGATCTGTTTTGCCTTTTTAAAAAGATATAAGTTTTGGATACTTTCCGCAATCAATATTCTCTCGAATTGCAAGGGTAGATTTTAACATTGAAAATGTTGACCATAAAGTAGATGCCTTTTTACATTTGCGTGCTCCTGAAAATATACCAACAGCACGTTTTCTGTTACTGTAGTAACATTTTTGTGTGACACCAATCCTTGAAATCCTTGTATACTTTTAAATATAAATGTTTTGATTTTTCTGGAAGCAATTTATTGTATACTTGTTTTGCAGCTTCATGCAATTCTGGAGGAGTACACCCTTCACTTTCATCACTAGACATGATAAAAATATTCGTAAATGAAAGAATTGCAAATTTGAAATTACACTTTTTCAAAATGTCTGATATAAACAAATGAATAGTGATTTCTATTCAAATCAAGACTAACATATTTTTCATAGTTTTACAAAAATTCAAAAATTAAAATACTTCCAATTAAGTTTAGTAGCTAGTAGTGAAAAAAATAGTATATAAACTACGGTAGTGAAGGTCATTATTGCCCGACCGCTGAAGTTTATGTCCCGAGCGATAGCGGTCGGGCAATAATGACTTACTTCACTACCTAGGTTTATAATATACTATTATTTATTTTGTAAAAGAGGCGCAAAATAGAAAAAATATTGTATGATACTCGTTTATAAGGCATTTTGTCGCACTTACTCCTTTAGGGCACTCCTCGCTGCGCTCGTCGTGGCCTAAACCCGTGCGTGCGCCAAAATGCTTCTTCGTATCATAATATACTATTTGATTTCAATAAATGTATTTCGATGTAATAATGCTTTTGATTCGGCTCGACTCCAAAGGACCAAATGTTTAGTTGTTTTAATGAATACCAATAGTTTTGTATTTTACACGTTTATTTGCATGGCGTACATAAATTCAAGTGAGTATATTTTTTCACTCTCTTAATCCCTACCTCATTTCCTTTCTTTTACAAATGAATGGCTGGCTAAATTTAAATTTGAATTCTCCAACAGCTTTAACAGTAGTGTAGGGACCAAAAGAATTATACATATATTTTTTAAATAAATTTGAATTTTTCTCAATTATTTACGGTGTTCGAGATTTAATTAAGAACTCGAGCGTTTGAAAAGGGAAGTCGAGACGTCCAGACGGTGGTAATACGAGGAAAAGCGTGGTTGTTGAAGTAAGAGGGAAGAACGGCGAAGTGCGGTTTTTTTGTGAAAATTTTTGATATTTTAATGAGAAAACGCAAAGAAAGGGGTAAGTTATTTTTTTGTCATAAAGTAGATGTCTGCATAAAATATGAATGGTAAAAATTTTGTTTTGCTAGTTTTATGTGTATTTAAATGAAATTTGCGTTAGTGGCTTATATGGATTAAATTGCACGCACAAACTAATAAGCAAGGGTTGGTGAGGTTGACGGTAATACCATTGATTATAAAGTTACTGGTAATACAATAAAATAAAAGGTTTAACATTGTAGCGTTGATTTAAGTAAATCAACGATTGCAGACTATGTTGTATAAAATTTTAACAAGAGTTTCTTTGTTTCGATAAATGGAACCACTAAAGGTTGAATGCTAAAAATAGATTTAATAAGATGTTTGCTGGAATTTTTGAAAGTAATTTTTTTTATGTAAAGTAATGTTTAAAGTTTCCGAATAAAATAAAGACATCCTTTGAAACTTATGAATCAAAATTAATACCAATTGATAATGAACGTACGTAATAATTAGAAATTGTTTTGGTGAATAAAACGAGAAATGCGAGGTATGCGTTTAAAGGGTACAATGCAGTTGCAGGAGGGTTTTGTCCTTAAGAATGAGAAAACAATGAAACAAATAAATATAAATTAGGTAACGGCTGATGTATCCATTGACGAATAATATTATGCAAAATTTTAATTTATTAGATCATAATCAAACAAGTTGAAGTAGTAAATAAAAGTTGTTTTTTTTTGGTAATTCAAAGAGTGTTCACAAATTAGTGATATCATTAGCATTTCTGCACAGTTCGGGGTTATTATTCAGGGTGATTGGCCGATGACCAGTAAAACCCGAGACCATAGATGATTTGTGTTAAGGTACAAAGCATAAGTTGTCTTTTTGTTGGGCTAGTTTAGTGCCGATGTGAAAACGACTTCACGTCCAGGTATAGCTGTCTTTGGTGACGGGCGAATGATGACATCCGCTAACAGTCTTTTGAATTCCATTACATTTTATGAACTAGATCAAATAATAAATAATTCCTTTCGCTTACCCATAAAGACAGAGTAAGTGAGATGTTGTCGCTAGCATACCGCAACACAGGCGAAGTATCCTGGCTGGAGCGGCGAGATTTGGGGCTAGATTGCTAATTTGGGCAAAGTGACTGTTATGGTAGGCTCTTATACCAAAGGTCTACACGCTGGAACATTCTGACGCGTTGAATGATTATGTTTGATGTTTGAGTTGTAGGTGTTAAGAGTGTTGTGTGCACGTGATAGGTTTACTTGCTCGTTTACGTCGTTTACAGTTTGTCAGATGCATGTAGAATGTGTGTCTGCTGTACTGCTCACGATGCTCAGACAGCCGATTTGTTTTAAAGAACAATATCTTGATTATCCAGTTCATGCCACACTGTTTGTTTAAGTTACGTGACAATGAAAGTCATTTGTCACGGTGTAGGTACACATATTTGTAACCATGTATGACGACGACAAATAGCAATATTCATTTCCTTATATATTCGTCGAAAAAGCACGGCTTTGAGCCGAGCGTGGAATCGAAGCGAATATTGACCACATGACTTTATATATCCGTCGGGGAAGCGCAGCTTCGAACCGAACGTGGAACCGAGGCGAGTAGTTTAGATGACCAGAGGCACCCCCCCCCTTCTTATTTTCTGAATTGAGAACGTGGAACCGAGGCGAGGTAGTAGATAATTATAATTTTGGGGGTGTAAATTAGAACAAATGTTGCATCTTTTCTTGTTATTGTGTTACCCAATGAGGTATTTTTTCAAATCTTCTAAATCTGTAGCCGAAAATTACAGGGGATTCAATTTGAATTTTTTAACTTCCAATCCTTTAAGTACCTGTAGCTCTTGAATTAATCACTTTAGACCCCAAGTGTGCTAGTTAGTTGGAATTGTTTTATAGGGAGGAACACAGAAAGGCTCAAATATACAGGTTGTCCCATTAATAATTTTGAATGCGACGTCACGTGACCAAAAACAAATACCTCATTGGGTAACACAATAACCAGAAAATATGCAACATTTGTTCTAATTTACACCCCCAAAATTATAATTATCTACTACTGCCCAATTCTGATATATTACTTGTCTTAATCGTCGTGGGACACCCTGTATATATAAATTCGTCGGGGAAGCGCGGCTTCGAACCGAACGTGGAATCGAGGCGAGTAGTTTAGATGACCGAAGGCACCACCCCTTCTTATTTGCTGAATTAAGTACAGTATGTCTATCGAACTTTTGTGTATCACTTGATGTATGTTACATCACTATACAGTGATTACATCCTCTTGCGACAAGATGCTATTTTATTATTTATGCTCACCATAGAGTGAGAAGTTTGAGCGTGTCTGCATTCAAGGAAACTTTTGCATAACTGTGTGATGTAAGAATTGCTATTGATTTTACCGTAATAAGATGATATACTTGTACCATCAGTAAATTATTGAATTGCTGGCCGAACCATATACGTGCAAAACTAAAAGAGGAATGATACTATGATGAAATAGACCGTATTCTAGTATCACTGCAACTGCAACCAAACTCTAAGCTGTTACGTGTTTGCCCACTATAAATCTTGTGATGACATGTTATGTTTTGTGTCTGTGGATGTTTTCCATGACCGACGTCTACATGATTTATATGCTTTTATCATTTACATATTTGATTTATATGTATATTCGTGAGTAAACCATATTCTGAACAGAGAAAGAATCAAACCCAGTTACATAACGATGTAAACATTTGTTTCTTTTCTTAGGTATGAGGTGTTTGCTGATTTCCGGACAGGTCAGTTCAGATCCATTGTGTTTGGACCTGTCGTTTTCCTCCAACACAACTAGTCAATTTACTATACTTTAAATGACATACATGAAATACGTTTTATATCACTTTTCTGTTTTGAATACTTTTGGTGTGGGTCACGCCAACCTGATTTGGCTTAACGTAAATTACTGAGGGTTTTGGGAGGTTTTCCTCTCTTAATTTTCTAAAAGTGACTCCCTTCCCCCGTTAGTAATGATAAAAAAATAATAAATAATTATTTTGCT
Organism: Abscondita cerata; assembly: GCA_030710515.1. NCBI lineage: Eukaryota > Metazoa > Arthropoda > Insecta > Coleoptera > Lampyridae > Abscondita > Abscondita cerata. The sequence goes on from JALBCR010004176.1 coordinate 49,605, forward strand.
AAAGTCCCAGATAATACTTTTATTTAATTCAACATGCTAACCTTGTTTGCCTATTCCCTATTATAACCTAGGTAGATGTCGTTAAGAGATTCTGGTGTCCACAACAGGGAGGCGCTCCAGGTCAATGCCGAACCAGGTCTATAAAAGTTAAGGATAAGTAGTTTTCTTATAGGTAGGTTAACACAACGTAGAGAAAGACGATCACGTGCTATGCGAGTATTTAAGCGGTAAATTTAAATTTTGATGGTTTAGATACAACAGTTGACAAGTGTCATTTGGGTTGCATATATTTAGGAGTAGTAGAGGTATGTAGTAACGCATAAGATAATATCTAAAAATGATCTTTTATTTTGCAAGTACAATTTATTATTGCAACCGAAGTTGGATATTAAGTTTGGAATTACTCATATTTAATGAAGCGGTTACGCATAATGTTATATTTTGTTTCCAAAGTATCGGCATATACATAAATAATCAAAATTTTTTTACAACGTCACGCAGCGTACAATAGCGTAATAATTAACAAAAATTATAGCTTCTGAAAAAACTAAGTTCGTCAGTTTATTGTTCGGTAATAGCACTGTTACTTTAGTTCTAAATTTGACTACTTTGAATTGACGTTTGTAGCCTTAAACGGATTTTCTTGAGTGTGTGTTCTATGTAATCGAATTTTTCACAGCCGAAAAGACGTTCCCCTGAGTGTTTGTACATGTGAGTTTTTAAACTACTTGCATGATTACTGCAAAAATTACAAACGTTACACTTAAAAAGTTTCTCTTTGGTGTGTTTTATTGTGCTGAATCAAATGACTTTTTTGGTAACATCTGTAGTCGCACTTACCACAGCTAAAAGGCTGCTCTCCTGAGTGTTTGTACATGTGGGTTTTCAAGCTACTTGCATGATTACTGCAAAAATTACAAACATTACACTTAAATCGTTTTTCTTGAGTGTGTGTTCTATTGTGCCGTGTCAAATCACTTTTTTGGTAACACCTGTAGTCGCACTCATCACAGCTGAAAAGCTTTTCTCCTGTATGTTTGTACATGTGAGTTTTCAAGTGATCTGCTCGACTACAGCAAAAATCACAAACATTACACTTAAATGGTTTTTCTTTAGTGTGTATGATATTGTGCCGAATCAAATGACTTCTTGTGGAACACCTGTAGTCGCACTCATCACAGCTGAAAAGCTTTTCTCCTGTATGTTTGTACATGTGGATTTTCAAACTAACTTTACGATTACAGCAAAAATTACAAACATTACACTTAAATTGTTTTTCTTGAGTGTGTGTTCTATTGTGCCGAATCAAAGCACCTTTCGTGTAACATCTGTAGTCGCACTTATCACAACTGAAAGGCCTTTCTCCTGAGTGTTTATACATGTGTCTTTTCAAGTTTCCTGCTTGACTACAGTAAAAATCACAAACATTACACTTAAATGGTTTTTCTTTAGTGTGTGTTCTATTGTGCCGAATCAAATGACTTGTTTGGTAACACCTGTAGTCGCACTTGTCACAGCTGAAAGGCCGCTCTCCTGAGTGTTTGTACATGTGACTTTTCAAGTTTGCTGCTTGACTACAGCAAAAATCACAAACATTACACTTAAATGGTTTTCTTGAGTGTGTGTTCTATTGTGCCGAATTAAATTAGTTTTGTGGTGACACTTGTAGTCGCACATATCACACTTGAAAAGTCTATCT
>JALBCR010004177.1:0-22536 GCA_030710515.1 Abscondita cerata
CCAATACATTACTTCTAGTTCAATTATTAGTAATTAATTAGTTCAAATTCCTAAAAAATGTGATCGATAATGATATTAGCAATTTCTGATAAACAAGGTGATCTAATTAGTGGTGGCCAAAATAAACCCACGTAATATTTGATAAAAATTTAAATTGGGTTTTTCATATAAAGCTTTATCAGGAAAGCTTCGTTAAAATTCAGGGTTGTAAACTTAAAAAAAAATTTTATTTTTAGAATACCTCAAAAACTAGTGACTATAATAAACCGAAATGTTTAGACAAACCTATGTGTCAAATTTCAGTTTATTACAGTCAGTAGTTTTGTATACCATTGCATGGAAGTAGGTGGAGGTCTAATTTGAACATTTAATAAGATGAAATGTCAAAATAATTAATTAATGATGAAAGGTTACACATCTTCTACATTTTAACCCTTTTCGAAAAAGTATCAATACATAGGTACGCCATTGGAATCTGTTAAACATGTTGATTTATTACTTCGCTTCGTTTCTAGACAGACTTTATTAAAATTTCAGACATAATTATGCATAAAATTGATGTGAAATAAAAAATAATAAAACCATTATTTTAGTGTCGCTAACCTGCCAACTATGCTCTTTAAACGTTAATATTTTATTGATGAAGGCTTTGGCCGAACATTTTTCAATATTTTCATCGCTAAAGAAGAAATTACAGTAATTACTCATGTATTAATATTCTAATTATTGAAGTTATAATAATATATTATAAATTTATTAAGTATTCATAATTTAATTTAAACGTTATGGGTTATTATCTTTTTAAAATGGTTGACAGTTGCCTGTTCAATGCTACCAACTTCAACGTAGTAAATTTTACTAGCACTTAAACGGATTGTTACTTTGAAATGACGTCATTTGGGTGCTTTATTGAACTTAAAAATGTAAAATAGAAAACAATTGTTTTATGACATTATAAATAGACAAAGAATATGTATAATTGTTTTTTTTCTCAATTCTATGCGTCAGTTAGTTCAAAATTTAATTGTTTAATTGTTTGTTCTTATATGGAGGTAAAATTAATAATTATTCCAGTAAATATACCTACATAAAAGAAGTTTTCAAAACTTGTTTTCTAAGAATATATGAACAAAATATACGGGTATAAAATATTTCCAAGTTTTATGAAAAGCTTCCAAGTCGCTTATTACGTTAAAAAAATAAAATAAATTTAATTAGAGCTGTTCTCATATGCAACCATACGAGGACAGTCTCAAAAAATGATGAAAGATACCATCGGTTTAATACAATTCAAAATAATGTAGTAGTTTAGAACGCCACAACCATATACGCCCAAAATTATTGTTTGCGGCAACTTTCTTATATTACCTAAATAAACATTGAACTTACTTGATAACCGTCGTAAGTCCACGAAGCCCACTTCAAATGACAACTTTGAAGGTCGAACAGGAAAGTACTCGACGTTTATGTCACAAGACGAGCGATAAATTCCATGACTTAACCAAACCACTTCCCCCGAACTTGACACTATCACATTTGTATTTATTACAGATGACTGAAACTGGGTTTGGCGCTGGAAAAAAATAAAGAAAAGCTCGAACGAAATGAGGATAATACAGTTTAAAGTTAACGAGGTTCCTGGCCAAGATTTATGAAAATTTATGAAATCGTAAAGAAAATTTTTCTAATTTTTGCGTAAAACAAAATAGTGAATGTGCAAGTGGCAAAACAACAAAATTTTCAACCTCTAATTAATTTTCGGTTTTAAGCTTTATTTTACGTTTTGTTATTTAGAATCGGTGTAAGATTTATAAACTTCAATTCAATGGTACGCGTGAATTTCGTAATTATTTCAATTTAGTGCCGTTATTTACTTCAATTATTTAAGTATTTGGTTGCCGTTTTTAATATTAATGGATTTAGAAATTAGTTAAGGTAAAAGAAGCTTATTATTTATTCTGGTATAAGAATGTTAGTCATTGGTATAAATTTATGCAAATTTAATAAAGTTAAATGTAATCTTAAAGTCATTCGACTGATAAGGTTTGTCACTTCCAGTATCCTCAATTTTTTGTAGCTTTACAGTTTAATACTATCAAATTATTTCAATCACTGTTTCTATTTTTGGAGCTACTTCTTCTAGTTTTTCTAGAAAAAATGGCATTTCACAATTAAATTGTACCTGTACAAAAATAAAAGATATAAGAACTAATCGGTTTAATCCTGATCGGTTTATGATCAGCACGGGGTCCGGACAAACGCCGAATGAACAGCGCCGAATTTGTGGACAAATTCGCCGAGCGCGACAAAACACCGAAAATGCTTCTGAACAAATTGCCGAATGTCGTTACAACGCCGAAATCTGGCGTCGTACCCGAACTCCAACTGAATTCGCGGACAAATGTTTTTGTGGACAAATCGCCGAAAATGTCTCTGTCGACAAATCGCCGAAAATGTTACTGTGGTCAAAACGCCGAAAATGCTTCTGTGCACAAATCGCCCAAAATGCTTTTGTGGACAAAACGCCAAAATGCTTCTGTGGAAAATCAATTTAAGTTGTTTTTATATGATCGAAGATGGACGGTGTTGGATGGTAGGTTACAGTTATTACAATTTCTTTCTTTAAAAAAATTACATTCATAATAAAAATTTCAATAGCAAACTTTTTTTCACGTAAATTTGTTTTAATCAATTTAAGTTGTTTTCATGTGATCAAGGATAAAAGGTGTTAGTTGGTAGGTTACGGTTATTACATTTTCTTTTTTTAAAAAATTACACTCATAATAACAATTTAAAAACAAACTTTTTTTTCACGGAAAATTTGTTTTAATCAATTTAAGTAAACAAAAAGCATTTTGGCGATTTGTCTACAGATTTTATCTACGGATTCAGTTTGCAGGTTACGATCGCTAAGTCGTCATTTTTTACTTTTCGGCGTTTTGACCACGTTTGACGATTAGTCCACAGAAACATTTTCGGCGTTTTCTCATTTTTTTGCGATATGTCTACAGAAGTTTTTTGGCGATTTGTCCACAAATTTGGTGGTTTGTCATAGACCCATCAGCACCATTATATTGTCAAGACACGTGTCATAGTTTTTTTGCGACATATTGCGGTGATCGCATTTTTGTGTTGAATAAAATAATTCTATATTGAATGTGACCATGGAATTTTCTTAGTTTAAAATTCTTTGGTTGATAATATCCCTAGGCTTGGAATCTTAATAATAATAACGTGGTTTATGATATAAACAAAATTTTAATTTTAGAAAAATAATCAAACGCATAATTCTTATGAACGTGAATATAATCTTAAATAACTTTGCGTGCACGGCTTTGTGTAAATAATACTAAATCGTTACAATTTTATTTAATTTTAAGCACACAGCTCTAAATATACTAATTTACAATCTTCAACGGGTTTTTGGCAGTGAACTTTTGACCTTGGATTATTTCATCAACTTGTCCTTATTGTTACTTAATTTTCCATTTTTCCGTTTTTGTTTTTAATTGTTTATGCTTTCTTCACCAACAATTTTATTTAATTCTATTTGAAATATTACTTCGCAGGTTTACAACAATTTAGCGGTTTTTTTCAACGATATGCAACTTTACTTTCGTTTTTTAAACCATTTTTTGTAACTGGGTTAATTAATTATGTAACCATAACATTTCTTTTAATAATCAGCGACGAATACTCCGTATTAATTGTTTAATGCATGGACCTAAAATTATACATAAGTAAAATGTGTGTCTTGCGACATCTCGTGTAAACATTGACACGTATGAATAGTATAAACTAAGAAAAATGCCAACAGTTAACTGTAACGGCATGCCGTTACAGTTAACTGTTGGCATTTTTTCTTAGTCTAAAATTATACGTCCATCATTCTTTACTGTCCGAGATCGTCTCTTTCCCCACTTCACTTCACTCGATCACGTACGCACAAAAATCGATATATCTTCTTAACATACAACAAACGTCTAATATCTTTATGTATATTTTTACATCTATACATTACAATTATGACATTATACAATCACGCAATATGCAACATTTAATGAAAAAAATTAGGTTTGCAGGAACCTCTTAAGAAATTCACTTTGATTTCTACGCATTCTGTAGGCATTTGCCCACTGCGATTTTTCAAAGTTGACAATTAAAACTGTCAAATACTTTATTTATTCAAAAGGCAACCATCATTTCTGATGACAGAAATTGATGTAGAAATAAATTAGAACAAGTTTAGTTAACACTATGCATTGCTATCTTCGGTTGTTTTTTAGCAATTTTTTAATGAAACTATGCTGATGTTCCAATTCTTTAAATAATTACATTGCAGTAACCATAGCAACCACTAGTTACTAACAATTTATTACTAATGTTTAATATATCCACAATTATTAGTATTTACTATTACTGTTTCAGTTAATTTGTACAATTTATATCAAAGAACCATATCTGCATAATTGCTATTCTTGATGGTGAGAATGTTTTTAATAGTTTTGAACCTCTTGAAGTTCGGCATGTGAGACGTATTGTACCATTATTAATAACTAGTGGTTGCTATGGTTACTTGTAATGCAATTATTCAAAAAACTAATTACAAGCATAGTTTTATCAAAAGACCTAATCGTTTAAAAAACAACTAAAGATAGGAATGCACAATATCAATTAAACTCACTCTAAAATTTAATTCTACACTCACTTATGATGTCCGAAATGGTAGCTGCCATTTGAAAAAAATCAAGTATTTGACAGTTACTGCTTGCCAACTTGGAAAAATCCCAGTTTGACAGAAGTGTCAGCAATTTTAAATTCCATTGGTTCAAAAGCAGTGAATTTCATAAGGGTGGCCTGCAAACCTAATTTTAAGTCAAAAATCATGTCGCATGGCTTGACACTATGATGATATTGATCATACAACTTAATGTATAATTCAGATATAGTGTCAAAATAGTGTCATTCTATTTAAAAAACAAAAATAGCAACAATTTCCGGTACATTGAAAATATTTTAGTTAGATTTAGAGTTGTTATGGCCGTATACCAAATTTCGAATTAATAGAATTTCATTTCAAGTCGATAATTATCTAACCGACGGGGCTACGTGAATCACCCGTATACCAAACCAAGTTTATTTAAAAAATTAAAGTGGAACTGTTAAATATAATAAAAAAACAAACAATTTTTTTTTTTCAATTTAAAGCGAAATCAGAAATTGATTTAGCTCATTTAGATTAACATTTTTAATTTCGGTTTGTTGTTTGTAGATTTTATCAAAGACATTTAAAAAAAAATAAGCTCATGCAATGTAGAGTAAAGTCAAGACTATTGTACCTAATGTGGAGGTTTACCCAAAAACCTGATGGAGATGGAGAAAAATGGAAATAATTATTAACAGAGGAAGCAAAAAGAGACATATCGGGAAATGAAAACAAATAAAAAGAGAACTATACCTGGTTATTCATTTTGGGATTCGCGGCTTTTTATTTTTTACTGTAAGAAAAAAATTCTATAAATAATATATTTTTTGTAAATGGCATATTAAATCACATTAGATGAACTACATAAGTCAGAATTATATTGACGTATGCCAAAGTTACGATAGTCTACTTCTTTTAAACGACACCTTATATATTTTTGATGGGTTTTGTTAGACATTTTTTTCTATAAACAACAACAGTTGCAGTAATAAATTTTTTGAAAAAATAGCAATGTTAATGAGATATCTTATTTTACTATTATGATCAGTTAGCCATAATAGCAACAGAAATATCTGAAGCTTAGCTTTTTGATTTTGTTTTCATTTTAACTAAGTTTAAGAAACCATTTTAGAAAAAATACAATTCGGTTTTACATAAAGTAAAAAAAATTGTCATGTAGTTATCAAAATTTATTATTTATCTTGAACGAGCTGAAATACTTCCAAGCACACAGTCAGGTTTTCGACCTAACTATAGCTGTGCTTCAGCTCTGATGAAAATTACAGATGATATCTTTACAGCTAGTGATGAAAATAAGCTAACGCTACTTGTATTGTTGGATTACAGCAAAGCGTTTGATACACTAAATCATGAAACGCTTATTGCCATCCTAAAGTATATAGAGTTTGATAGTACTGCTATAAATTTTTTTACAGTTATTTGTTTGGTCGAAAGCAGTTTGTAAAAATTGATCAATCAGTGCCAGTATCACCAACTCTTGATTTGATGTCTGGGGTGCCACAGGGGTCTGTATTAGGCCCGTTATTGTTTACTATTTACACCATCCGACTTAGTAAAGAGTTGTCAGTTACATCAATAAGCTGATGATACACAGATATACTTTTCTTTTGATTCAAGTAATTCAAATCTTGCTTGTGATTGTGTGAATGTAGATCTAAAAAGAATTGTAGAGGTATCTCAAAGTCATTCATTGATTATAAACGCTGCCAAAACTAATGTGATTTTGTTCGGTCCAGGTCATTTGCGGATCATGGTGTTGCAAGATATGTGTGTGTGTGTGTGGGCGGGGAGCGGATCACTCTTGTAGATACTGTTAAAAATTTAGAATTAACAATTGATAAAGATTTACGTTTCTCTAAGCATGTGGTGCAAATTTTGAAAAAGTCTTATGCGGCACTCAGGTCATTATATCCCTTTCAACATCATCTCAATATTAAGATTAAAACACATTTGTGCGATTCTTTAGTTCTATCTAACCTTAATTATTGTGATGTTGTCTATGGCCCGTGCCTGATTGCTAAGGACAAGTACCGCTTACAACAAGTTCAGAGATCTTGTCTGAGATATATTTATGGGGTAAGAAAATACGATAAAATATCTCATAAGCTAAAAGATACTGGGTGGCTGACGACTCACAACAGACGATTGTTGCACACCACGTACATGTTTTAAGATTGTTAGTAGTAAATGTCCTACATTTTTATTGTCTACCCAAACGTAACATCTTACAATTTATGAATAAATGAATAATTTCAGTTTTATGTTGTGTTTAAATGTAATTGTTATATCTAAATATGTGTTATGCTAAAGTTTCTTTTTACTTCTCAAAACAAAAATTAATCAAGGTTAGGTGTAAGAACAGCAATGCTGAACCTCGCTTTGCGATTCAATTGTTTTGTTTATTTTGTTTAACAAAAAAATAGTTTATTATTATTATTATTATTATTATTATTATTATTATTATTATTATTATTTTAATTGGTTGAACTATTTTCTTTTCGTTTTACTCCACCTTTATTTGTAAGTCAATCTGTCCTTCAAAATTGTTTTCCAGCTGTCACCGTTTCCACACAATATGCAGAATAAAACGCTTCATTGTTATTCGCAGACCTTTTATCATACACGTATTGATTACATTCGGTCCGGTGCCTTTAACTATAGACGTTATTCAGCACTAATGATCACGTACATCATTTTTTCACACGGAAATGCAATTTATAAACAATCACTTATTTTAATTTTATCTTAATTTATGCGTACAAACACTTTATTGTAACTAAATGAAATCTTATCTTTACGAATACTTTAATTAATTTCTTAAATAAATTCAGGTCGATTTCTAGAAATCCAAATCAATTTTGTAATCTTATTTTACTTGTCAATTTCAATGAAAATCCTCACTATGAATTTTACTTATTTTTCAATTAAAAAAAACAATTTTTATTATTTAAAATACAGATCAACTTACGATCGTACGATTTATACACAGAACTGCAGGCTTGCTGTTTAAATAGCTGTTTATTTAAATGTTTGAAAGTACGCCACTAGCTAACAATTAAAGTCAAAATGACATCTGCGCATGAGTCGATAAAGGTAGTGATCATCTCTCAGGGTGAGATTCATAGGGTCGTCAAATTATTTTCTTTATTTTGTACATGATAATTAGAGAAGAGGATGTGTGGGAAATGATAGAAAATTAAAAAACGTATGAAAAAACAAAAAATGAAAAATGTGCAATTGGGATAAAAGAAAAATGAGACGGACTAGGTGAAGAATACTGGGCTGCACCCTTTATCTTTACAACAAGAAAGTGAATACTTTGTAGGAAAAAATATAAAATCACTTTACTTAAAATTTGCTATTCGCATCGCTTTCTCCTAGTTGCATGTTGCACGTTGCTTTTAACAAATTAAAATAGATGCAGGTATTGACCGTTTGTTGTTATACGTTTAATGCGGTTATTTTTTTGTGTAACTGTAATTGTCCATTATTTTAAGAGATGGAACAAATTTCTTTCACGACCACTATGAAAACTGTGACATTTCGTAGTCCTAAACTACTAGAAAAAATGTAGCATATTTGAAACATCTGGAGAAAGTAATTTCGTTATTAGTAACGGTATATATGAGCTCATAATATGACCGAAATACGCATCAGGTGTTTTTTCGTGCGTGTGTGCTACTGTACAGAAATACTTGGTTTTATCGGCAAGAGTGTGTTATGCATTCTAAGTTATCGCCTAGATAACAATTTACATTTAAACATTCAATCGTCGTTACAGTTATCTGTTGGCATTACTTAGTTGATAATTATTGTTTATTATTGAAAATAAAAAAATGTTTGGTAGTCATAAAAACAGCTATATTTTTTGAATTGCCAAACTGAAAGTTAAATTTTAAATTAAATTTTGATAAAACTTACAGATACTACATACTGGTGGTGAAAAAAAGTATTGTTTATTACTCGAGGATAAAATCATATTCCATTGCTCTTTTGCATCTTCTAAATCTTGAATCAGTACATGGACCATGTAGGGTTCATGTAGATCTATTATGAATGTTTTATGAACAATATAATAATAAAATAGGCAAATAAAGATACATTTGTTTATATATAAATCTCAGTTCACTTTACGGTGACTTAGTTATGAATACGTCTATTTTTAACAACTCACTTAACTTAAGAAGTGAGATTTGTTAACTCCTCTTTTTTCCAATTCAGTTGCATAAAAAAAGCAACTTCTTATACGAAAAGGTGTCACTTGATTTTCGTTTCTCTTACTACGACCAATAGAATAGTAGATTCTGTAACAAAGGTTAGAATAAAATTCGATATGAGTAAAAATTCCGAACGCAAACTTTTGCAAACGTGAGGAACCACGAGTAGATTGAATTTTTATTCTAATCGAGTAAGAGGCTGTGTTTTCTTTACGACAATAACTGATTTACTCCATTTTTCGTTCATTTTATAAAATTTAAGTTAATGCTTGTCACGAAACATCTAAAACGTTGTATCCAACTGCATTTACATTTCACAGTGACAGTTCAGAAAATCATGATTGTCTAATTATTTCGTTCAGCATAATTACCGATTATTCATTCTGTAACTTGTTATTGAATAAAAATACATTACAATATCCATAAGGAGCAAGTGTTTTTCTTGTTTTTAAGAAAATTTTTGTTTTTCTTGTGAGAAAAATATCTCCCACAATTCAAGAATAGAGGTCCAGGGGAGAAAACTAAAGGAAAAAGTTTGATAAAAGCACGGATTGCTTCTGCTCGGCAAATTGTGAAGATAAAAATATGGTCATTTATCGCGACCCTAGCCCAGCGTCGTTTCTCGTCGATGGGGTTTATGTTTCACGGCTCGCACGCAGGCTTTTCTTATTCAAAAAAATAGTTTCAATGCAACTTTGATAAAGACACGACTCGCTTCGCTCGCTCAAATGTGAAATCCCTAGTCCAGAGCCGCTTGCGTCGATGGGTTTGCCACTTTGCGGCAAACTTGACCCGCTTTGCGGTTTATACACCTGTCTTTCTTATTCAAAAAAATATTTTCAATGCAATTTTGTCAAAGATACGGTTCTTCTTGCTTGCCAAATTGTGTTTATGCTTAACAGGTAGAGAAAAGTAATGACGTAATATAAAATGCCAACATATATTCAAAAATAGAAAACATAATATTTAAACCAAAAAAAAAGTACAGTTAAAAGTATATCGGTTTTAGAGCAAAGATACTTCCGACGTTTTATCGTCTTTATGTTCGCGCCTATGTGTGACAATGTGTGAGTTGTGGTGATCATGAAAATAAAATTATTTATAATTCATATTTTGGTTTGCAATTTTTGCATTGACATTTTGACTAATTGGGTAATCTAAAAACTATAATTTGAAACTAATAAAAACTTTTTCCAAGAAGTGAGTTTCTTGTAGTCGGTGCAGTTAAGCTCAGCTTTATGACAAGTGTTAGAAATTTTGAGGTACTTTTGAACACAATCTTTTCACGAGGTGTTAAACTTCGCCGGAAAAACGTTAGATTCTTATCAAGTTTTTGTCTAGTAATTAATTGAGCAACATATTATGAAAACAACGAACTCATTAAAGCTAGTTAATTTTATTAGCTGCCTCGAGATAAATTGGGGAATTAAATAGAATAAATAAATTTTTCCCGACGAAAAATCTAACCAACACTGGTATTTGTATGACTGTATCATAAATAAATAGCACTGTATTTCAATTTATTAAAAATATTTTAAATTTTGATAGCATCAACAAAATCTTTTTTGTTTATAATTCATCTACAGGGTGAATCACCACCAACGGGATGGACATTTATAGCCAAACAATAAAATTTTGTCATTTCTGTAGCTTGATAAATTTTAAATTTTGAAATTGCTTTAAAATATACAGTATCTACCAGAAAAGTGTGGACATCAAACTTATATTTTTCTTATGAAACACCCTGTATTTTATTGCGTTTTTTTAATTGCTTGCAAAAATAAGGTATAATTTTATATGGTTCCCTATACATAAATACAGAGTGTTCTGAATTACTCCATAATTAAATATTAAACATCTCTTTACAGGATGTTCAGAATTTACAAGTTAATTATTAGATTATTCAATATGTAACTTATAACTTTGATGCGACACACTTTTTTGCGACATACTGTATAATTCAAAATAATTTTATCAACTTGCATGCTACTAAAATGACAAAACTTTTAGAGTTTTGCTATAAATTTCCGCCCCGTTGGTAGTGATCCACCTTGCATTGCTCTGTAATTTTTGTTCTGAAATTTCGACTAATTGGGTAATCAAAAAACTATAATTTGAAATTAGTAGCAACTTTTTCCAAGGAGTGAGATTTTGTTGTCAGTGCAGCTGAGCTCAGCTTTTAACTAAGTGTTATCAATTTTGAGATTCTTTTGAATATACATTTTTCACTTTAGGTTTTTATGAAAGCTTTTGTCTAACAAATAATCAAGTTTATAAAAACAATGAACCCATTAAAATAATGTCACAAGATAAATTGTACAAGAAACTTGAATAAATAAAAGTTTTTCCCGACAAAAAATCTAACCACGAACGGTATTCGTATGACTATAATAATAATTTATTAAAAGTGTTAGAAATAAGATTATTTCAAATTTTTGGAATTACTTGAAGTCGACAAAAAATTATTTGTATGACCTGTAGTTTTTTGTTTATTAACGACCTGGACCCCAATTCTTGAATTTTGGGGAATTATTTTCTTATGAGAAAGACTAAAATTCTCTTAAAAACATAAAGTTGGTATTCTCGAACATTTTCCTTTTTTTATTTCTTTTCTCACGACGTTGAAGGAATAGCAGAGTCAGAGTCCTGATGTTAAGCAAATTAGGTTTTCTTTTTGACTAATAGAAAATAGAAAAATCACTGGACAACAAGTTTTGTCAAGAGTTGTCGACAAGACCTTGTTTTTTAGTTGGATGAATTTACTAATTTGAATTAGGTATTTTTATTGTTTTCCGTGAATTCTATAAGTAAATTTATCAAAACGATATACAACCCTGCAAAATTTCACTTTTCTCAGTCTTAAGAATGAGTGGAGATTATTCTAATCTAGATTTTTTTATGCCGAAAACGCAACTGACTTTGAAATTGCTCCACCACGTCAGGTTTTTTGAAACTTTAACTGAAATGAACAAAAAATGGTTACGATTTTTATCAATTTCTTTTGAGAACCAAATGCTTTTGGTTCAATTTTTCACAATTGCATCGCACAGTACTATTAACTATCTGGCCGGATCTTGCCTTAATTGGTCGCGTATTTTTTTAATCTTGCCTATGCTAGTTGGATCTTCCTCTGATGAACTTTAAGTGGTAGGATCTCCTTTTAATCTTACCTTTGCTGGGTGTATTCGTAACTAAAAACCTTAAGAAATTCTGTGTAGGCACAATACTAAAGAACTTGTCAAAATCTAAGTTCATCGCGATAAAACGGGTGACTTTGCATGGCTCAAATTTAAAATTAATAAAAGATATATTAAGATTAATATCAATTATGGAATGACCTGTCAGATTTGACAAGACAAAAGGAAGCAAACATTTTAGTTGCTCATGCTTAAGCAAGAAAATTCTTATCCATGATAAACAAAAATAATTGGTCTAAACTTTGTTGATAAGTATAAGATAATATATACAAAAAAGAATATTGTATAAAAGAACTTCCAAAATTGAATACCTTTAAAAAGAAGAAAGGAGTAAAACAGAAAAGTCAAATATTGATAATTAATAGTTTAAAGCATAAGAAATTTAAATATTTTGTTAATTTGTAAACGTTCAAATAATTCTACTTACAAAGAATTCCTCTCAACACTTACAATAAAATTTATTTCCTACAATATATTAGCTAATCCTTTGATAATATAGCAACAGCGACGTACATACATCAAAAGCAAATGTCAGTTAATACAAACATATTGAGACGTTTTGGGCAGTGTGATTAAAAAAATTAATTTGTTTATAATTTTGCAATTCCATTTACCCACTAACATTTAAAATTAACTTGACTCAATATCTCAGGGTTTTAATTTCACCGAGTAAACGTAGTACGCAAGTAGTTTAACTTAAAATTTTTAAATAATAATATATAAGTGTTTTGTTGTATGCGGCAAAATTATTTTTCAAAGGTGGACTAATAACTAAACTAAACTACTGCAATATTAAACAAACATCGGTTATTAGTGCAGGTAACGTAATTAAATTGTTTTTTTTTTGGTTTGTCGTCTTGTCCTTTTCCAGGTTACCTCGTCATTAACCAGATACCTCGGTTGGTGCACGTTGAGGACTTTTTTCTCGCCCCTCGGAGTTTTAAAATGTTCACATGCACTTTAATTTTTCTTAGTTTAAAACAAACACCAACTCGGGTACGTATTAAAATTCACTGTTTTGTTCAATTGTTTGAATTTAATCTTATTCGGTGCATTAGTGACTTTTATTATCGTTTATAATAATCGTTTAACTTTTAGCGAAGTTTTTCCCCTTTTGTTTCGCATCTACCGGTAACTCTCTGTAAGTATAATCATTTCGGCTAGTTTCCTGTAATTCGGATATTATACTATAATAAGAGTGTTTTGGGCCTTCAATTTATTTTGTACACTATTTTCACGTAATCAATAATGAGCTTGACAATTATCTAATTTTTTTAAAAACTTATTTTAATTTAAATTAATCTAGGGTTTGGTGCTGGATTCGACTTTTGGAGCTGCTAGAGGATCATAACTAAACCAGGCACTAAAAGTGCCAATTGGTTTTATTTGAAAAATTATATAGATGTAAACTTAGCATACAATTCATTTTATAAAACAATTCATACGATATTTGATACACACATACCTAAATACCATATGAAATCAAAAAAATATCCTAAGTGGTTTACCCCGCAACTAATACGTAATATCTCCCTAAAAGAGTATTCTCACAGGTTATACAAATGCAATAGATGTGACACTAATCTTCAAAATTTGCGACGTTTAAGAACTTACGTTAAAAAGCTTTTATTAGAAAATTACAATGTTTAAATTTCTAATATACAAGACACTGTGACTTTGGATCCCAAAAAAGTCTGGTCTTTTAAAAATTCTAAAAATAAGTCAACACGTATTCCGATGAAAATGTACTGTGAATATAAAAGCTTTGAAACTCCATCATCCATAGTCGAAGAATTTGCTCGCTATTTTTCTAAAATCTTTTCGAGCAGTAGTGCTGTTCCCGGGTATTGTAATAGCTATTACAACAATATGCCTTGTATAAGTGTATCTAACATATCAGAATCTAACATAATAATATCTATTAATAGAATTACAGAATAAAATTACTTCTGGTCCTGACCATATACCCAGTTATGTAATAAAATGTAGATGCTTTTGTGAAATCTTTACATTTCATCATTAAGTTATTAATTCAAACCTCAACAATTCCCAATTCTTGGAAAAAAGTTCGAATTTGTCCTGTCTTTAAATCAGGAGATCGTTCAGATATAGGTAATTATCGACCGATAAGTATCATATCAAACTTTGCAAAAATTTATAAATGTGCTTATTTTCTTTATTGTACCCCGCTGTTTCTCGATATATAACACCGTATCAACATGGATTCTATCGTAACCGTTCTACGATTACAAATCTAACGTGTGTAACGGAATATATTTCAAAATATCTTGATGTACAAGCGCAGGTTGATGTTCTGTACACAGACTTTTCCAAAGTATTTGATAGAATTGATCACGGTTTGCTTTTGTTCAAACTTAGTTCTTTTGGTGTCTCTCGTCCACTAATATCATTGTTTACATCTTACTTGCAAGAACGAACTCATTATGTATCTTACAACAATTTTAACTCTGCGGTATTTCAAGCTTCTTCTGGAGTCCCGCAGGGATCGAATTTAGGACCATTGCTGTTTTTAATATTTGTCAATGATTTACCTGATTGTATTAACTGCAATAAATTGATGTTTGCTGATGATTTAAAGATATTTTCAGTCATTAATAAACTAAGCGACTGCGATTTTCTTCAAGCACAACTAAATGCAGTTCAGGAATGGTGTATTGCAAATAAAATCTCGCTTAATGAATCTAAGTGCAAAGTTGTTACCTACACTCGTAAAGTAAATTGGATTATACATCCATATCGAGTTAATTCAACGATAATCGAAAGATGTACCGTTACTAAAGATTTAGGTATACTTTTTGACATCAAACTTACTTTTAGACAACATATAGATGATATTATTTCCTCTGCTATGAAGATGCTCGGTTTCTTAATACGTAATGCTCGTACCTTCCATAATATTCACGCATTGAAAGTATTATACTTTTGTTGGTGAGATGCAAGCTTGAATATGGTTCTACTGTGTGGAATCCATATTATAAAAAGCAAATTGACGATTTGGAAGCTGTTCAAAGAAAATTTTAAAGTTTTTATCATATCGGTGTGATGGAATATATCCGGAAGTAGATTGTAATCATACTATGCTTGTAAATCGATTCAAAGTGCAATCTTACTTGCTGACTTAATTTCATTATTGAATTTTCATGTACCGTCTCTACCTCTTCGTAGCAATGTTACTTTTTATTGTTCTACCCCACGTATAAATGCTTGCTAAATCACCTCTTCATACAATTTGTAAATTGTTTAACTTAATCTCTGGACAGTGTGATATACATTTTTCGTCCTTACACTTTATTATATGAGCATTTTAGAATTAAGTTCTTGAATTTAGTACATACATACCTTAGATTTATTATCTTAGTAATTTAACTTTACTTTATACCGTATTATTAATTTTTGTTGTTTATTGTATTGTCCTATAATAGGATTTGGTCAGTTAGGCAATAAACATTATTATTATTATTATAATACACGATTTTTTTCAAGGAACATGGACAAATTACTTGAATTTCCTAACCAGGTGGAAGAATCTTTCCGAACACCAACGATTTTAACACATTTACAAGAATTTGGGTTTAATTGCAAGAGAATCATCGTGAGATCACATTTAAACACCAAATTTGAACTCTGGATTGCGGAATAACATCGAAATTTACTAGTGATTATTCACAAGGCAAAGTGAGATTGTCAATGTTTCATTTTTAATCAGCGCTGGTGATCTCCAAAAGAGTAAAGCACAAATGTGTAGGTGTTCATTAGTATTCTGTAAGTTTTTGTAACTTTGAAATAATAATTTTATTTATTAAATCATCAACAACATGCAAGTTTCTACTCTATTAGAAAAATTTTCATAAAATAAGATTTTTAGCAATATAATAATAATAATGCAGTTCTTTACTCTACAATTTATTCGTTTTATGCCTTTTGCAAGTCTTTGATGTTATCGAAAATTTTAATTAAATGTTGTAGTAGTTTCTGAAATTATTTTAATTAACGTTTACTTACTTGTTGTACAGTATCAAATCGGGCCTCCACACTCGAGCATATGGAATACGGATTACTTTAATGCCGGCAAAATCCGAAGCGTTCCATCTCAAATGATGATCGATCCAAATTTGTGTAATCCAACAATTCGTTGTTAATATTTGATTTTTTTCATCCTTGGAATAACACGTTTGTTAAATAATACAAAATGTTGACGGTTTAAAAATGTTCAAAACACTCACCACGTCGATAATATGATGTAAAGAAACCCCAAAAATCACAGATAATGGCAACGAAGAATTTTCTACAGGACGTACCGCCGGATCGTAATTCGTCATTAAATGTCGCATTAAGCGCGATTCATTTTCATCTCCTTGGCATTTATCTGCAAATTAATTAATTATAAAATTAATAAATAGGCATTATCTTTAATTGACACAATTGAAATTGTAAGAGACTTTGAAGTCAACGCGGAAAAATTTCTATTGTTTTCGTTAAATTATACAATAGAATACGCATATACTTGATTGAAAATACGTTTCATTATTTATAACTTTTTTTTATTATTATGTACCTGTTCTATTCTAGTCCAGTTAATTTTAAAAAAGAAAATTAAACTGAAAGCCGTGTATGTATTTTGTAACAATAGACTTCTTTATAATAAAAGCAGCATTACTTACAAAAACTTTTAATATTCGTCATGCCAACAAATATAGATTGAAATTTAAAATGAAAGTTTTATTTCAAAATAATATCCCGCATGCGAAAATTAGCTACTAGTTTTACAATAATATGATATCAACACGGGTAACCTGAGATTAAGCGTTTGAAAGTAAATTTAATTACCAAAAAGTCAAGTTAACTTTTAATCTCGAAATTCAGTTAAAGTTTTCATTTTTTACACGGAATTTTTACGTAAAGCTTGTAAGGATTCTAACTTTTACAATGTTCTGAGATTATTGTTTTAAGAAAATGATTAAAATTGATGTGTCGATTATTATTATTCTGATTTTGAAGATGACTTTAATTTATTATAAAGTCAAAACTGTTTAAATTATATACATAATAAAACGTATTGGAAAAGACAAAAAAAATTTAATAAAATAATTTAATTTGTGGGTTATTTCCAACGTAGTTGGACTGCTAGACGCAATCTTTTCAAGGCATCTAATAAGTATGTGTAAGAAAACCTGATAATTTTGTTTAATCCAGAAACACATTAAACACATTTAAAGTATTCCATTATTAAGTCGTAATTTTAATAACGTTCCATACATACACAAAGACGGCGATTTCACCCTACAAATAATAAAGACAAATACGTAAAGCTAAACTTATCTGAAGAATATCGGTGTCAGCTTTATACGAACGGTTACATATCATCAATAATCTGTGTAATATTGGGCAGTCAAGCTAAGGCTATGAAATAGGTATCGGTGTCAAAGAAGGCACTAGGTCAAAGCTTTATACAGCATATAACATACACCCCAACCTAATTTTAATTTAATTATCAACGATGTCGTTGACGTTCACAGAGCGTACATAATTCGGTAGTAGACGAATATTTCAAATCTTTCAGGGAAAAGTTGCGTAAATTTACAAAATGGCGATTACTGATAACACTAAACTTACGGCGTTTACCAAACATTATTGGATTAAACGAGTCCGCCAAAATATGTTGTAGAAACTCACAAGTAGATACCTAACAACTTATAACAATATTTTAGCGGATTAATTGGATGAACCATTTTAATTATTTAAAGAGCTTGTCCCACACGCGTCTGCACCCGCCAACCTTTACAACAGAAACGAAAGTTTTAGTTACATACGTGTAGAACGCTTTAAAGTTATCCACAAGAACTTTGGTTGTTTGTCGCCAGGGGCTAATAGCATCATAACTAACAGAAAATTCGAAAGACAGTTACAAAACATTTGTTTATCAATTATTATGCAGTGTGTTTCCAAATTTATGCGAAAAAGTAAAGAGAAGATTCCTCATCTAAGATTATGTTTCTAAACTTACTCCCTTGGACGAAAAAAGAAGGAACCATTTTCGTAAATGTGAATTTTTTTATTTTAGGTCATAATAGTAGCGTGCTAATTTTTGTTCAAAATATTTAGAGCAAATTGTAGCCGAAGGTCGCTGCAGAAACTAAAATACAAAATACTCAGAACATGTCTCTTATCATACAAAACTTTAGAGAAAAATAGATTTAATTTTAAAACTCTAACTAAAAAAGTTTAAGAAAAATATAAGAGGGCTCTTTAAATTAACCACCAACAACCCTAGAGGAAATGTAAAAACCTTTGTGAGTGCATACAACTTTGGAATATTGTTCAAGGATGGTTAATAAACATTTTCTCAAATTTTTGATTTTGAGAAGTATGTGCAAAAAGAGGAATGAAGGAAACCTGCAAATTTTTTGACATTTCTCCAGTTTTCTTTAATAACATTTTTTCCTTACTTCTACGGCAAAAGCATTTCCATACTTTTTGTCGATGGTTCCTAGATAACAAATCATCTCATGACGTAGATTGTATCGTGTCCATCTAAAGTATTAACATTGAAGTCATGATAGAGGATAGAAAAGGTTTAGGGCGCATTGTTATCATAAATGCACTTCTTGTTTCAAGGGTCCTAAGATTTTTGTTTGCTGGCCGAAAGCAAAACGCGGAATAGAAGAAGCAGGATTTCTGAAACCGCAGTACGCGCAGTACTCAGGAGTTGTCAATCGGAAGATACTCAACGGCGTTGAACACTTAGTAGCGGATGTCCTCCGAGATTATTTTTTTAAATACCTCCTTAATATTACGTCTTTCTTCTGTAAGCTTCTTTTGCTTTTGGTAAAGTAGTAGCAAAGTTTCGTCAGACTGACAACATGTCTTCTTCTTGATTCTACAATGATGATTTGATTTCATATTTTGTCTGAAAGCAACTTCTTACAGTGTTGCTGTATGGTCGACTGCCTTCTTCAATCAGCTCAATCAGCTGCTGAAGAGAAAACTGGCATTCATCATTGTTCTCGTCTATGTATAAAAATATCACCTGCATGACTTTCTCAACACTCGGCAGTAGGTGAAATCCTCTTTTCTGCCCTGACCAAAGTATTCAAATAGATTGATGAAAGACATGGAAAAAGGTGAAAATCATGTAGAAATTGAAAAGATGGCTGAAGAAACTGATCTAAACTTTTAGGAAGAGGTAACAGAAACTAAAGTTAGTCCAGAAGATGCCGTCAGAAAATCCAGTAGAATTAGGCAGCTACCGCAACGATTCGCTAACTTCGAAATTTACAGCGTTAAATGCCGTATGTTAGGTAGAGGATATCCCTGAATCTTATGAAGAAATTAATAAAAGAAGTAATCAACAATCTTGGAAGAAAGCTGTTCAAGGTGAGTTGCATGCACTAGAGAAAAATAAGACAATTGTAGAAAGAAACCAAATTTGAAGCAAAGTGGGTGTTTTGAATGATAAAAGATCTTGATGGAAAAAGTAGTTAAATGAAGTGATACAAGGTTTCATGCAACGAGAAGGATACGAATTATTATAGAAACTTGCGCCCAGTTGCAAACAACAGCAAAGAACTCTATTAGCATTTCTCAGCTATAAAGGTCCTTATTCCCAACAAATAAACGTTAAATCAGCGTTCCTACATGGAGTAATTGAGGAAGATATATGCATGGAATTGCCCGAAGGCATGGAAAATATGAAGGCAAAGGTTTGTAAACTAAAATAAGGCTTGCTTTATAGGTTCAAAACAGGCACCTTACTGTTGGAATAGCAAATTCGACGTCTTTGTCCATGATCAATATCTTTCTAAGTTCTGAAAATGATAACTGTTTTTATTTCAGATGATTAAAAAACGTTGAATTATAACTCTTACTATATGTCGATAACATCGTCTTGCAGATAATGATATGAATGAAATTGAAGCCCTGAAAAGTCAGCTAACGCAAGCATTTGATATGCACGATCTTGAAAACTTAACATGTTTTCCGGGTGTAAATATCACATTTACAAAAGAAGGAATGTTTCTAAGTCAAAAAAACTTTCTGTGCAATCTTTTAAAACGTTTTAAGATGCAAGAATGTAAATGTACAAAAGTTCCCATCGATAGAAGTTTTAAACCCGATGATTCTAAAAGTTATGTAAAGATTCCGAAGCTAATTTGAGAATGGGTTGGATGTTTGATGTACGTGATGTTGCCTACAAGGCCTGACCTCAGTGTGTCTGTAAATATCTGTAGCAGATATCCAGAGCAAACCTCCGAAGATCCTAAAGAATTCCTTGGGCTGGAGACATTGTGGATAGAGAAGTCCACAGCCGGATTTCTTTTTTGAAGTGTTTGGAACAAAGTACTACATGATGTACCAGAAGGCAATCTGTAGTTTCAATATCATCACTGGGGAAGTCAGGTATGTAGCTTTATCTGGGGCTGCTCGTAGAGGTAACTTTCTTTTCACCTGCTGAGACTTAAATGTGGCAATGAACAGTTTCAAAATCTTTGAGGACAACCAATCATGGCCATAACTCTTACTAGAAAATTGGAACGTAAACAGATTGAGGCACATAGATATAAAACTAAACTTTATTCGTGATTTAGTTATTAATGGTACATTGGTAATAGAATATTTAGGTAGCAAAAATTAACTTGTTATCATACCTCTAGATTATGTAACCTTCTCAAGCTGCAGAAAATGTATTGGTATTGATCGATTTTAACAATGTTACTAATTGTCCATGTTTCTAATAAGGGGTTAATTGACAACGTCTGCAATTCAGTGCTGATCGCAACCTGTATGAAAGAATGTAAGTCTTCGAGATTGGTAGTTGTTTTTAATTACACACAAACAAACTGACTTACATAAATTACTTACAACCAAATCATCTTATGTTCATCAATAAAATTTAAAAATATATTCCAATATCTACGTTGTTATTACCAAATTTACAGAATATTATTTACCGGAGTCCCATTCCTTTCACACCCAAACTTCTGCTCTGTACTGCTCAATCGAACAACCATTTTTCTTTTTTACCATATCTTTGCAAAAACACTCTCGCCCAGCCCCATATCTGCCCTAAAATTTTACATTCTTTTGTCTTAAATCTCTTATTCTGGACTTCATTGTCTATATTTATGTCATTGAATAAACACAACGTTTCCCATTGCTATTGAATCTGCAATCGTCTTTGAATATCACTCTCTTAAAGACTACATTTTACATACAAATATTATAAGTTTGAAATAATAACACTATTCTGGACTTCCATTGTCTGGCTTAAGTTTAATTGAATCAACACAACGTTGAAATTGCTATTGGTTCTAAACGTCTTCTTGTGAATTCAAACTTAAAGACTACTGTAACTTATATACTAATACAAAGTCTAGTGAAGCGATTCAAGTGTACAAAGTTAATGAAGAGGACAATGCCGGATTTCAAAGTCTCTCCTCTCTGCGTATGGGTATGTTTCGCTAAGCCTGATATCTAACGGTCTTTTAGTTTCCCCTACGTATGACTGGCCGCATTCACATGGGACTTCATAGATGCAATTCTTGAACTCGACTGTTGTCTGGTCTAGTTTTGGAATTATGCTACCAATAGTTCTTGATGATCCGAATACCGTGTTAATGTCATAATTTCTTCCTATCCGTTTTATTTTCTCCAGATAATCCTTTGACATATGGAATGCTGAGTAGTGTTTTGGGTTTCTCTTCGGTCATGGCTGTGGTTCTTAGAGAGTTGTAGAGCAGTTTCTACCACTCGTTTTCAGGTAACCATTTTGTTTAAGGTCTCTTCTGATGTTCTTGATTTCTTCTTGTAGTCCTACCTCTGTATTACATAGTCTTGAGCTCTGTCGACTAAAGGTTTAATAATCCCTTTCTTTGTTGTTCCACTGTGATTGGAGTCGTAATTCAGATATTGGCCGGTATGAGTTGGCTTTCTGTAAACTGATGTCACAATATCCTCATTGTTTCTTTGCGAGGACGTCCAAGTATGGTAGTGAGTATTCCCTTTCTTTCTCCATGATGAATTTGATGGATGGTTTAATGTTGTTCAGGTGGTGTAGAAAAGGTCTAGCTGACGGTCGCTATGGTTCCAAATTATGAACGTATCGTCTACATATCTGAGCCATAATTTTTTTGGTTTTAAATCTCGCTTTTTCAGTGCTTGGACCTCGAACCAGTTCATGTAGATGTTGGCGATTACCGTTGAGAGAGACGAACCCATGGAAGACCGTCGTCTTGTGCAAGAATTCGTCTTTTAATTGGAAATATGAGTTCCTGAGGCAGCATTGTAAAGTTCCATTATCCCCTTCACCGGTAGCAAAGTTCTAATATGTAATTCCTCGTCCTCTAACAACTTCTTCCTGAGCAATACGTAACTTCAA
>JALBCR010004178.1:0-56085 GCA_030710515.1 Abscondita cerata
TCAGTAATACTTCGTTCAGTTACGTATTGCTGAATTGGAAAGTACGTAGTATAATCGGTTAATTTCTCAAATTACGTTCAATAACAATAACCGTACCTTCAAGTGTACGTATAACATAACTCTTACATTAATACTTGATACAATTAATTTAGTAGTAATATGATCACTAACTCGGCTTTGAATAATAGTTTTCTTGAAAAATAGTTGCATTATCTTGTTGTAATAGGTTGGTTTCATTGTTACTGTGTTATGCTTTACACATTCATATTTTAATGATAAAAATACAAACCCTCGGTAGATACGCCGATGGTGATATAAATGAAGCTTTAAAACTGCAATTATTTTATTCTTTTTAATTCTAGTACTGAGAAAGTAATTGAAAAGGATTATTTCACAAATTTCGAGGAACTGTTATTAACTACAGATGTCTAAACATATATGTGCAAATGCTTTTGAGTCTTTGCATACTAACCAACAAATAGTAATATTTTCGTTAAAATTGTTAAACGTAACACATAGCGTAACGAGGAGAATGAAGACAAATGCTGTATGGAAATGAGTTTTGCTATGGTGATGTCGACAATACATGTTTTAAATTACTTTTTTTGTGTTAATATTAGAACTTCTCGCCAATTTAGTTGTTGTATTACCTATTAAATATATTGTTTTAATATAGTAACTTTACTTCTAAATATAATATAATTTTAAATAAAAATTCATATTAAAGAAAAATAACGAAATTCGTCTTACAGATACATAGTGATCATACGTATGTGGGTCTTTGATAACTTTGGAAATAGTAAATGTTTAACATTTATTGAATTTTCGAAAAGAAACTTTTTTTTGACATTAAACTTCTAAAAAGAAAAATTATATAAAGGAAAACTGATAAAAAAATTTTATTGTTTGCAACTTTTATTTGAACAATTTTTTTTGTAAAACCCAAAACAGGTCGGAAGCTTTAATTCCATCTAAATAGTTATACTTACACTTTTATTATTTTCCAAAGGCTTAAGTTCATTCTTAAACTGTCATTGTTGAACTTAAACATCAATCATAAACTATGTAAAACTCTTAGAAAACACTTAGTTAAATTGTTTGTTCCTTATAATGTACACAATTTTATTCATCTGTCAAACAATTATTTCATTGACAATTCCACTCATATGTAAAATATGCCATTGTTTGTACAAAAATCGTAGTTTGCTATCGGATAAATGGGAAAAAACAGAATTGCAAGTAGATAAAAAAATTGAATAAATTTTATTTGCCAATGTGTATTTGACAATTAAAACACAACAATAATGTCGGTATATTTGCAATACTAAAATATTAAGTGAAATTGAAAATTTTGTTTGGAAACTAGGTATAGTTTCGTACTTTTCTTATTTATAATCTTATTAAGGTTTTCTGCGCTTTTTGATAATTAATTTTTGAAAATGTCTTAACAAATACCAATCAAACTCAGATTTTGAGCCGGTTATTTTACGTTTTTTATCGTACTTACTTTCATATGGGTAAAATTAACTCGACCTGTTTGACAATACCACTCGCAATTTTTCAAAAACGTTTCTCGTTAAATTGCTAATGACAGTAAGTACTCGAAAAACAAATAAAAAATAACCGCCCAATCCTAAGCTCTAGTAGTATTGCCCTCAAAAATATAGAGTTTTATAGTCAGTGTCAATATTTATACTATGATATTCCGGGTTATTGAACCGTAGTCTGTTGGAACTTATTTTTCTTTTTCTTTGGTTTACTGCTGCAGCAAATATCTTCAGTCGCGTAATTAGTTAAAAAATTTGTTACGGTTATTGGTAAATAAAATATATAAAATAGAGGTAGTGTTGAAACCCTGTCCGGCAACTCTGTTTGTCGCAGAGGGGTTGTGGATACTTACTGGTTAATAAGTCCAAGACTTTCACATTGCAGAAGGAGAGAATAAATTATAAGCAAAATGTGTGTCTTACGACATCTCGTGTAAAACATTGACACGTATGAATAGTATAAACTAAGAAAAATAATTAACTGTTGGCATTTTTTCTTAGTTTAGAATAAATTATCTAGCGGGATAGTATATGAGATATTCTGGAGTGACCAGAAACTCCAAATACAGAAACAACCATAGACTAGCTTCAATCTAACGTTTGTCAAATGACAAGACTTTGAGTATTACATAATTTATACATAAACAATGATAAAAGATATACAATCCCGTAAAGAACAATTATTAGCCGCGAACGTATCTAAGCCCATGGCGTGGTCGCCTAATTTATAACAACACACCAATAAGTGACTTGAAGCAACTGCGACATCCAAATACGTGTCACAGATATTAATTGACTTTAACTTTACACTACGACGAATTCAAAATTCAGTAAGTAATAGTACAAAGCGCAGTGACATATAACGAATTTTTCAAAAAATCCTTTAAAATCACATTAGAGAATTAACAAAACGCAACAAGACAATTAAATTTGCGTCGGACTACAGGTACAAACGCGGGTGCATATAAATGATAAAACAACAACATGTAGTTTTGTTTTTACTTATCTGATTGCAGTTTTTCTCTGTCTTTCGCTGTTCCAAAGGTAACTTCGGCAGATTTGTTAATTCCATACAGAAGAAGGATAAGATACTGAGCTGTATAGCCACAATAGAATGGAAGACGGCTGGATATAAATGGCTCGAACAACTTCAGCTTGTATACCGAAGGTCAGCAGGTTATCTTCGAGCAACTCCTACAGGACAGCTATAGCAGAGGATACAGGGACCAGTTTTTGTGGTCAGTCGGCTGCAAGGCAGTCGCCTTATTAACATTCAAGTATAGTCCAAAATCCTTCAGCTTAGTTATTTATTTAGTAGCCATAAACCATATTCCAGTCGGAGGTGCAAACAAATGGTAATAGATAAAAGAATTCACACAAGCAGAAATGTAACAAAAGAATACTTACGACGGAGAAATGTATCTAATATATTTCCTCGTGATTCACAAAATGGCCGCAGCTAACGATACGTATGATTCTGAGCTCCTCAGTGTAGAGTTAAACAAAACTAAATAAAAGTGATTAGAAACCTATTAGTGAACAAAACAAGTGCCTAAAGATATCACAAATGTAATAGTGAAAAACTTGTTTACCAAGAAGGAGATAGTAAACGAAATTTCTGAACCGGCAAATCAACTACCCCAAATTAACTCCTTAACCTCTTCAGACCTGATTGATTTACAATTTTTACATGCTTTGATAACATTTGTACAGAATACTGTACATAAATTTATAAGCGTTCTTATTACTACTTAGAAGCGATTAGTACAAATCAGACCTTTAGTACAGTGTAGTGTACATACTAAATTGTTAGAGATGTGAGTACTGTCATCTGTTGAGCGGCGGCAAAATTTTTATATATGTTCATAAATTATAGTGTTTCGCGGGTCTAACATAACCTTTCGTGCTCTCTGCTTACAAGGTAAGTTTTATAAATTATTTGACATTTAATTATAATTACACCTACCACAAATGTTTTTAAAATTCTACTTTTAAGTTGTTTAACATTGAAATTTCATCGTAATTTTACTTATCAATTTTAATGTACATTCAACAAAAAAACTTAACTTTAATTTTTTTGTAGTTTGTTTCGTAAAAATGTAACGTGGGTTTAGACATCGATCAGAGTACTATATCGCTTCTAAACAATGGAAATGATTCTGAAGTTTAAAATCTGAGTGATAGCAATGATGAAGATGATGAAATTAATAAGTTGCTTAGTGAAAACGATTTACCAAGCAATTTGCTTGAAACAATTCATGACATTCTGGAAAGTGTGAACGAAAATGAAAAGGAAAATATTTTAGAGACTTTGAACAATAATGTCGACCTATACGCAGAAGGAAATAAAATAGAAAAAGCAAACAACGATAATAATCATCAAATAGAAGGAGCAGATTTAGAAAACTTTATTCTATTTTTGGGTAAGTGCCTTGTTTCCTTTTGAAACATAGGTAATTAAATGTATTTGTTATATATTACAACTGAAAAATCAGACAAAAAATGATCTAAAAACAAAAATCTATTTACCCTAAACGTTGTACACTTTAGCAAAGATGACGATGACTCTATTATTGAGTTTTTATCATCACTGTCATATTTTTGAAATATATTCCAGAAAATTTATACAATAAAGCTGCAGAGTTTACAAACATATATGCTCATCAAGCAAATCACACAATCAAACCGTGCAACTCTTCTAAAATAAAAGTTTTAATTGCTTTGCACATTGCTGCAGGAACTCTAAAGTTTCCTAGAGTTCGCATGTATTGGAAAAAAACGTTTAATATTTCTTTGTTTATTAACAACATGTCCAGAGACAGATTTTTTCAACTTAGAAACAATCTTTACTTTGTGAATAATTTAGAACGACCAGACAGCTGCAATGATACATTTTACAAAGTGAGACTCCTCTATGACTCAATAAAAACCGGTGTCACCAGTTACAGTTACCAGAGGAGTTATGCGTTGATGAACAGATGGTTCCATTTACCGGAAAAATATCTGTGTGTTAAGTCTAAACCAAATCCATGGAGAATTAAAATTTTCGTTCTTTGCGGAAGCAATGGAATAGCATATGATTTTATATTATATCAAGGCAGTAAAACAGAGATTAATCAGATGATTGTACAAAAATTTGGATTAGGAGCAACAGTAGTTTTGACACTTTCAGAAAGAATCACTAGCCACGGCCACATTTTATATTTTGATAATTATTTTTCCTCATACCATCTTTTACAAATATTAAAAAAAAGAAATATTTGCTGCTTGTACCATACGTATCAACAGATTTCAAAACCAACACTCTCAACTGATAATGAAATAAAGAAAAATGTATGGGCAATGAACGAGGATATTCAGAAGAGTGTTTCAGTGCAGATGGGGATGTTGTCGTGATAAAGTGGGTCGATAATCGTTCCGTATTTCTTGCTTCTAATTTCATATATATTGGAGAAACAAACAAAGTAAAGAGATGGTGTAAAAAAAGGAAAAAATACATTGACGTCGATAGACCTGAAATTGTTGCTAAATATAATTGGGGAATGGGAGGTGTTGACCTTCTTGATCAGTTGATAAGCCATTACAGAATATATATAAAATCTACTAAATGGGCCCTTAGGATGATAACGCACGCAATTGATTTTGCTCTGGTAAATTCATGGCTAGAATATTGGGCAGATTGTGCAAAATTAGGTGTGGCAAAAAATCAAGACTTGACCTTATGCATTTTAGGATGCAGGTTGCCAACGATTTAGTGAATGTTAACAAACATCTTCCAAAAAGCGGGGTAGACCAAGCAGTAGCAACATTGAAAATCCTATTCCCCGCAAAGAGGCGAAGTCAGACCTTCCAACGACCTTAGATTTGATGGAAGTGATCATTTGCCTGAACGGAACCAGCACGTTGTAAACGTCCGGGTTGCAAAAGTCGTTCTCATTATAAATGCATGAATTGCAATATACATTTATGTATCTGTAAAAAGAGAATCTGTTTTTCGGATTATCATAGAAGATAAATTTCCATCTATATCAAGCTACCTAAAGTACAGAATAATGTACATATGTTTTTGGCAATAAAAAAACATTTTTTTAAAATAATCATTATTATTTATCCTACATACACATTTAAGTAATTGAATTTTAGAAAAAAAATTGTTTTGCTTGTTTTTAAATAGTCAGGTCTCTAGGCACCCTACAGTTTTATGTACACAATACTGACTACCAGGTCTGAAGAGGTTAAAAACGAACTTAATTCTTTAAATAAGCTTGTAATGCACTTTGAACTACGTATATTGGACCAATGTGAACTGATTAACTTATTTAAACAAAAAAATAACGTATCCTAAGAGAAAATCAGTGAATCTCACTTAACAAACGGAAAGAAATATTTGAAAAATCTTAACTTAAAGTCTTTCTCCTTTACACCAGTTAGCTATATACATGTGCGAGATAAAAAATAATAATAAAATAATAAAATCACTTCCAAACAAAAATTCAAAGGACCATTATAATTTAAATGTTAATCCAGTTAAAGTGTTATTAATATAGTAATATATCCACTTACAAAACTTATAAATAAATTTATTCATACAGGGTTCTCCTAATTGTTTAAAAATTTTAAAAGTTGTGCTAATTCACAAAGGAGGCGATACCGACGATATGAATAATTATCGGCCTATTGCTTTAGTGCCAATATTTTCTAAAATTATAGAAACTTGTCTAAAAAAACAAATAGAAACATATTTTGAGGCATCAGGTATATTTTTCGAGAACCAATACGGCTTTCGTCGAAATAAATCTACAAATAGTGCCATAAATAAATTAGTGAGTTATATAGTTAATGGTATGGAAAAGAACTCATCGTTAGGTCATCCTTCTACGATCTCACTAAAGCGTTTGACTGCGTATCTTTTAAAATTATGATTGAAAAATTAAAATTCTATAATTTTAGTAAGGGTAGTCGCAATTTAATACATTTTTTTAACTAATAGAAAGCAATACATTCTCTTGAGTGGTATTTCTTCCGATTGCGGAGAGGTCATCCATGGCGTTCCGCAGGATCAGTACTTGGTCCGATACTTTTCCTTATATATATTAACGATCTTGCCCAAGCAGTGGGATCAGCTGACCTGCTTCTGATTGCAGACGATACCAACGTAACGATAAGTGACCCAAATGAACTCAATTTATTTAATTCTTTAAGAAACATTAAAAATCTTATTTTAGAATAGTTCAGTGCTAATGACTTACACGTTAATTTAAATAAAACATCAAAGATCTTGTTTACACACAGAAACACAAACTTTATCAATCCAGTAAATGTAAAATTTTGGGAGTAACATTAGACTGTTGTCTAACCTGGGAAGGACACGTTGATCATCTAGCAAAAAAATTTCAAAAAGCATTTTCTTATTTCGAAACCTTGTAAACCATTTGCCAACTGATGTGATAAGACGGCTTACTTCTCTCTCTTTCAGTCGCACATGATGTATGCTCTGACTAGCTGGGGTCGCTCACTCACGTTAATAGAATTTTTAAGCTCCAGCGTAAAGTTATCCGTATTTTAGCAAAAAATCTTATAGAGCAGACGTTGAATCAACATTTACTAAACTACAGATTTTAACATTCCCATCTTTATATATTTTTCAGTGTATTTTAGAGGGCAAGCCTAATGTAGATTACGTGTTTAACACAAACCTTTACAATTACAATACCAGACAAGCAAATGATATTTCCATGGATTATCTGCGACTTAAATCTAGCAAATTAAATTTAGCACTAATTATTACAGCAAATTCTAAACAAAATCCCGGACCAAATTAAAAGTTTACTATTTAAACAACTTAAAAATACTTTCAAACATTTTTTTTATCCAAAATGCCTTCTACGACATTAAGGATTTTCTTAACCCTGCATCAGTCGCGTGTTATTTTCTTACAAGATTAGTCGCGTGGGGTACAAATAAATTTCATTGTATAATTATAGTTTATTATATTGTTTCTAACAAAATGTGCAAAATAAACACAATACAACATAAAATAATGTTTTTAAGTAATCGTTACTCTTGACTGAAAGAAATTATTTAAATTAGTTATCACAACCTAAACAGATTTCTTTCAAATGTTCATTGCACGCCCACTTTGAACACTTGCTACAAAACTTTCTTGATTTTTTATCTCGTGATCGAGGACAGTAGAAACAACGACCAGTTGACGTTGTTGGACGTGGTGTGTCATTAATTGGTACTTCTCCAACTAAAACCAAAGCTCTACGACGGAGTTCTTTTGGGATTTGTGGTATGGTTGATCTTCGGGTAATTTGGGGTTTTATCATTTCCCATACAAAATTTTCTATAAACTGTACCCTGCTAATTTTTTTTTTTCATTTGGTTTTATGTGTTTAAAAATGCAATGTGCGTTTATTGCTGCTACATTCATCAAATTATAAAATATAACCATCGGCCAACGTCGAGTGTTCCTAGCCACGTTATTTTTTTGAATAAGTTGATCAACTAAATCAACACCAATTTTCGTCTGATTGTAGAACGTGACAATCTCTGGCTTTCGCTTATCCGAAGAAGTGTCTATAGCTTTGTCAAAATGCATGCTTGATAAAAGTAGTACAGCTTTATTTTTGTGAGAGCAGTACGACACAAGTGTCATGTTCTCTTGGAAACCAAACAATGACGAATATAGACCTCTACCTTTACAAGGCAGAAATTCTTTTGGAATTTCTTTTTTATTTTTTTTTACAGTTCCAACGTAGGTGATTTTTTTTTCTAAGAGTTCATTGATCAAAGGCACACTGGTAAACCAATTATCACCCGTAACGTTTCGATTAGTACCTTGTATCGGTTCAACAATCCTCAATACAATGTCCTTAGTTTTATTTGATTGTTCGTACGGACCTGGTGGTTGTGTTCCAACGTATGTCTCTAAGTTTAGAGTGTAACCAGAATTAGCATCCACTAAAGCAAACGTTTTGATCCCGTATTTTGTAGGTTTGTTCGGTATATATTGTCTAAATAAGCAACGCCCTCTAAATGCAGGTAGTTGCTCATCAACGGTTAGAAACTCGCTAGGACTATAATATTTTTTAAAATTATTTACCATTAGCTCAAAAATCTCTCGAATAGCAGCAAGTTTGTCAAGTTCACGACGAATAGAACGATCTCGAAGTCGTCAAATCGCAAACATCGTAGTAAAAAACGAAACCTTGATTCGCTCATTGACAAATAGCATGATTCAAGTCCGTTTCCTTTTGAATTGTCCCAAAGTTTATGGACATTTTTTCGTGAACTTCGAAAAGCTCCAATGAGATATAATAGCCCAAGGAAAGCTCTTATTTCTATTTCGTCAATCATTCTTGCATCACGTTGTCTGGTAAAGTTTTGTTTTACGTTTTCGATGTATAAGTTTGTACAAAAAGTTAAAATTTTTATTATTGATTCGTCTAAGTAAAGATTTATTGCTTCAATTTCAGAAGTTATGTTACGGGCTGCTCCCAAATTTCCTGGTTTTTGGGTAATTATATTTCTAGCGCGTTCGTACATTACTAGGAAACGATGCTTTTTTCCATTTTGTATCAGAGTCTTTACCACAAAAGTGATCAACAGGGTTTCATATTTTGTCTCATCTTCGCTCCCTTCCTCTTCTGTATTTGAATTATGGTCACTTTGGATAACAATATCTTCTTCCTCTGTATCACTACCATCGTTCACATCTAATTCTTCGTACCACTTCATCCATACATTCGGATCTCTGCTAGTTTCAAACTTTTGTTTTTTTGGTGCAGACATATTGCCTGTACGAGGGAAAGACGAAGTAAAATAAGTAAAATAATTTTCAAAGAAGGTAGTAATTATTATTACTTACTACTTTAATTGCTTATAGCTTAAATTACGAATAAAAATTTAGTTTATTTGTTATCTAAACGTAGTTAATCGCGTGGGGTGATTTTGTATCCCACTTCACTTTTAGTAATATAACGAACACAACAACGATTTGGGAAACGTTAAATCACTGTAGACAGGTTAATACAGATGTCACTGAGAGGTATAGAAAGCGGAGTCTGCGCAACATATGCACGCGATGGGGTATGTGTATGAAAAGTGGCGCGGGGTACATATGTACCCCGCGCGATTAACGGAGGGTTAAATATGAATTTAAAAAAAGGGGATTGTTATTAAAATAAACTAAATTTAGTAGTCATGAGCATGGTTTGCTTCAAAGTGCTGTAAGATCTTTACATTTTATCTTGTTTTTGTTATAATTGCGTTACCTACCTGGATTTGTTTTATTAATTGTAGTGTGATTCAAATGTTAAACGATTAACGAATTTTTATAAGTATATGACAATTGTAAACATCTATGTAATAACATGCACATAAAATAATAATAATAAAAAAATAAAGATATACAGTGTCCCCGGATAGGTGAAACGACTCTTGTGAAATATAAAAAATTTCGATATAAAATTTCATTGTTTGGGGTTCAGTCCTGCTTAGTTAAAGACTATTTCTGGCATAATTTTTAGTTTTCTTACTAAAATTATGAATGACACACTGTATAAGACATAATAAATAAAGGAAATTAATGTACTACATTCTAACTTATTCTAATTTGTATACAATAATAAGTAGTGAATGAATAACCAAAAAAAAGTACAATAAAATGAGATAATAATAAAAAAATAAAAAATAACAAAAAATAGAAGAAATGCTGACAATTAAGCTTAGTAACAAAATTTAGTTGCTTAAATGCCAGCCAAAAAAAATTAAGAAATGATTTTGATTTTAGTATCCTTAGGTGTGGTGTGGAGTAAATGTTTAATTGTAGCAATATACGATGAATACTTAGAATTAAGAATATCAGTTAATGTAACATTGATCATTAGAAAATTATAAAGTTTATGAGCAGCGTACAGAAAATTATGTTGGGATAAAGTATTTTCATAAGAGGTGGATTAGATAAATGTAACCGTAGTGATTTAGTGGGATATACATGAATAGGATAATTTAAAATTAAGGATTTATGCTTATAAAAATATTTAGCAATTGCATTTTAAAATTGCAGTCAATCATGACACCTAAATATTTAATGGAAGAGGTTTTCAAGATCCTAAATCACAATTACAAGAAGATAAGTAACAATCAGTCTTATGTATTTTGAGGGAGTTATCGAGTCAGTAATTTAGATTGTACATATAGAAGGGCATGAAAAAAGTTTTGTTGTAATTAAGAGACAAAGAATTATTGTCAAGCCAATCTTTAATTTTCGTTGAGTGATTGGCACCTAAACTATAAGATTCACTCCAAGAGTTACCAGAAATAAAAATAACAGTATCATCAGCATAAGCAAACATCTGGGTTTTTAAAGAATTAAAGAATCCAATAAATCGTTTATATAAAGATTAAAAAGCAAAGGTCCCAAAATTGATCCTTGAGGGACTCCATTAAGAACAACTCCCGGTTTGCTAAAATAGTTTTAATTTTAACTATTTGGATACGTTTATTTAAATAACTCGTGATTAGGGTATGAGCAACACCACGTATTCCAATTAATTAAAGCTTATCCCACAAAATTCTATGGGAAACAGTATCAAACGCTTTAGCTAGATCAAGAAAAAATCGCAGTTGTGTATTGAGAATGAGTTGTAAACAAGTGATCCTAATCTAGCCAAAACATCATCAGTACCAAAACCCTTCCTGAAGCCAAATTGACTTATCGATAAAACATCAGTTTTAGACAAGAAGCTATCTATACTCAGTATACTATTGGCGCGAGTATCAAATCTCCAGTATTGCAGTGGCGTAGGTACCTGACACGTTTGGAAAATCATATTTTTAGTAAGTAAATATATTATAATAGTAAAATCTACCTTGATATGAATTATTATGTGGTTATATGTTATTTATTTTATTTGTATAGTAGATCACATTACAAAATTTACTTCTTACGTATTATATAACATTATTTTTGTATCTTGGTATAATACCCACATCTACGGCTATGATTCTCGTTTCGTCAGTACCTGGGCTGATGGCAACGTGTTTATACAGATTAAGTTATTGTTCTCAGACCCTAGATAAGTCGATATGCTGCAAGAGCAGCACAATGATCGTATTTTGGTTAGAATTTATTGGTTTTTACTTAACCGTAGAAGTACCGCTTTCACAAGAAAATAAAGAATTATTTCAAGCAATTATGATTTATTACTCCGCCAATAGTATACAGACTTTAATTGAGTTTTTAATTATTTTTCAAAATCTGCCAAACTTAACTTCATTCATTTAATGGTATCAAAAGTATGTGTAAGATTATTGTTAACATAAACTATTACTCCACCACTATAATTATAATATAATAAATAATGACTCATATTTAAAATATCTAAATTATAAACTATCCAAGTTTCTGTGAGAATTATTACATCAAAATCATTCATAAACAAATTGAGCATCACATTAAGATCATCTAAAATGTTTATTAATACTTTATATTGCAATGCAAAATCGACAGTTTCTTATTCATCAATTTACTAATTAATTCATTATAATTGAATGGAGAATCACAATGAACACACACAACATCTTCTAAATTTATAAATCATACTTAATTGTAGTAACAAATTTCAGAAAATGTTATAAAAATACAATAATATAGAATTAAAAAGAAAAAGGAATGTAGATATTTATTTATTTCTTTTAAATGCCCGAAAGCAAAACAACAAAAACTTTTAATAAGGAACAAAATTAGTATCGAACCGTTCAACTAAAAGCGCCTCCCTTTGTAAATTTATTAAAACGAACAAAAAGTATCAAATTAGCGTGTACACTATAACAGCAAAAAAAATGTCAAAAGGACAACAAAAGAATTAACAATTTAGTAGCCATATACACAAAATAATAGAGTAAAATATATTAATAAAGTTACTCAATTTCAAAAGATTTATCCAGACTTATGATTTCATCATTACTACACTTAACATTAGATCTATCATCTTTTGTACGAAAATGTTTTCTTATCTCT
The DNA here is from genome assembly GCA_030710515.1 of Abscondita cerata. Taxonomy (NCBI): domain Eukaryota; kingdom Metazoa; phylum Arthropoda; class Insecta; order Coleoptera; family Lampyridae; genus Abscondita; species Abscondita cerata. Next base: position 12,577 of record JALBCR010004178.1, read on the forward strand.
AGACCAACACCTGTGTAGTCCGTGCTTCTTGATTAATACTTGCAAGGCCGCATGCCGTATAAAGGTTAGGTCTTCTTTTTATGACTATGTTACTCCCTTTTAGTTTTCTTCTGCTTTGAAATATACTATTTCTGTCTCGATAAGAAATAACAAAGTTAGCAATAGCGCCGACTTAAGTTTGAAAACCCTGTATTCTATTATTATTCTGTGATAACATCAAGTTCAATCCGTTTAGTGATATGAAATTCAAAAACAAGAGCAGTTTCCGATTGTAAACGTAAACAATAGCAGGAAATAGAAAAAAGATAAGTTAGCTTTGGTTTTACACCAGAAAATGTAAAAATTGCAAAAGATCTGAGACGAGAATACGCCTGAAGAACTTTAAAAAAGTTCTTTAACATAATAGCTGAAGAATTGGCATGGCATGGTAACAAAGGTGCATTTGCTTGTATTTATCAAGTGTTATGATTAATCATCGGTGATAATCATAACTAGTTAGATTATCCCCAATAATGTGAGTAGTGAAATTATCAGTTGTATATGAATTTAGAGTGAGTGTTAATTGTGGCGGATTTTGAGTTTTTTAGATGCGTTCAAAAATAGAAATTGCACTGACCATACTATATTTGATTTGAGTACTGCCATATTAGAAAATGCAATCATAGAGCATTTTAAAAATGTTTACTAATTCATCCATAGTACTTGCTGTATTTCTGGTTGCATCTGTAGTTACATCGCAATTACGTACAGACTCACCCTGAATAAAACAAAATATTGTAATATTCATTCAAAAATAATAACAAAATCAACAAAAGCGTGACAGTTAATGTCAACATAACTTTCGTGGGTTTAAGTTGCTGAAAAAATTTTTAGATCTGACAATTAATGTTTTTTTTGATTCAGATAATACGTAGGTAGAGGAGTCTAAAAACCCGGGACACAAATATAGCCACTGAACTTTGTGATGCGATTCTACATTTTTCTATATAAGCCGGGTTGGTATTTTATTATTATTGAGGAGAAAATGCGCTTTCTAACGATATATTGTACAAACAGTGACATATTAGATGACCCTCTATAAAGCAACCAACACTACACCAATCGTTTTTGTGTGTTTTACTACGTTTTAAAGTTAAAAATGTTGAATTCAAATCACAATTGTTATGAGAAAAAGAATTTCTCCTCAGACGTTTAGTAGAATGTTATCATTAAGGTAATTAGAGGAAAACGAACATTATGTTAAAATCGATACTTAGTGACAAAAAAATAATTACGCAGCGGTTACGTAAAAATCACGTGTGGTGGTGCAAAAATTACATTTCTTATGTGGCTTCAGGTTGTAATCCTGGAAAAGCCCTAATTAGATTTTAGAGAATTAAAAAAAGTAAATATCAATAACAATTAAATTCAATTATAAAATAGATGAACTTTACTTTATCACCATGTTTCTATATAGGTAGTACTTACTACCAATATTACCTCTCTGAAAACGCAACTTTTCCATCCAGAGTGCACCTAAAAACCCTCATTTGGGTTTTACATTGACAATATAAAAATATAATGGGGTCTCAAAAATACGTTCTTGAAGCCTTTTTGAACAACCATCTAATTTGATAATTAATTTGGAATTTGTTATATGTAATTGAAAACGTGTCATGCACTTTTTGTACATCAGAAAATTTTTCAAACGGTATGATAACAACAACTCAAAATGTACCAAAACAAGGTAGCGTAGCACAAGGACCTTCCAAGTAATATTCTTGCTAATCCCACAAAATGTGGGGGGCTGTATCGCAACCAGTTACAAAATAAAAAATCAAAAATTTTCGCAAATTTCTAGTAAAAAATGTGGCGCAAGTTTTGTAAATTGGAATAAATTTTCTATATTTTCCACAACCATATCCATTCTATAAATCATCAATACCTTTTATTTCTTAGAACAGTAACATTGAAATAACCACTACATCTTAGTCTCCTGTTTGTATTTAGATTTGAGTATGTCTACTTTTACGGCATGTTTTATATGGAGAAGTATGCGGCCATCTGCTTCTTAGTGTAAGACTGAGAAATGCATGCAACATTCGTAGTTGTTGACATTATAGTTCAGGGCCCGTGACACAATGTGTCGGGAAATTTGTATGTCAGCTTTTAGATCTTAGGTGTAGAATGCTATGAAACGTGCAATCCGCGACATGAGGCTCAAAAAGTTTACCGTTAGATTTGGGCCCATACAATATTGGATGCAATATATTTTTTCAAATTGTGCGTCAGCTTTTTTGCAGACAGGTTTTTAAGGTATGGTTTAGTTACCAAAACCAAAAAAGCTGATGTTTTATCCAGACCCAAACGTTCAGGCCCATACAATTCTTATTGCAATATGCATTGGCAATTGTATCGTCAGCTTTGTAAATTGCTTTTTCTCGATGAAATATCATCAAATTTCAAAAAGCTGACGTTTGACAGTTACTTCATTAAGTATTGTGAATATTGTTACATGAAAATTTTGAATCAAAAACGTAACATAAATAGGGGTTTTACGGCAGCCCAGCGGTACGGAGTGATTCTTGAGATGAATTCCTTTCGTGAAATAAAACGTACGAGTAAAGGAATTTAAAATCATCAATAAAATGTGCAAAATTAAGGGAGCTTAGAACCTGCTACAATTCATTTAAGCAGAGCATCTTTACTGTCAAAGATTCCAATACCTCCACCTCCACGAAGCTGATCGTTAGATATTGCAGAAAACGGTCTATTATTTTTAGTGCTTGTAAAGTTGCCAAAACAATTCAGTATGTATATCTCAATGTTTTGGCAAAAGTTCTGTAGAGTACTGGCAACCAATAAGAATAGTAGTCCAACCCAAATGTCCACTGACATACATAACTGTGCCAAAGTATTGACGTACAAAATCGTCAAGTTAGAAGTACGAGTACTTTTGGTAACAGTGTTCCAACACTTGAACAGAGGACATTCAGAAATTTTTTGACAAAATCCATACTTTATTGCCATCTCCATTGATGTTGAAACCTGGTTCACATGCTTTGTTAAACGCTTGTACTTGTAGGAGTGAAGACAAGATCATGGTCAGTGTACTGTAGATTGACAGTTGGAAAAAGTGGGTCACTTTAACTTTAACCAGTTGCGAGAACAGTAGTATATTATTCAGGAGGTTACTGACAATTTGTCTGAGCTACTGTTGGATTACACATTTTCAGCTATACCGGGTGTCTACTTTGGAACATAGGTAATTAATAAGTATATTTAAATTTTAGTTAGGTTTTTAACATTAATTTTATGTATAATAAAATGACAAGTAACAAGCAGGTAATAAAAAATATTTTTATTTAAAATTCGAAAAAGAATAGTAGCACAACAAATTATAGTAAATATTCAAATAATCCCCGTTTTCAGCTAAGCAATACCCTAGTCTGTTTAGAAACAATTTCTCACATTAGTCAACTTGTAACAGTTAAAACTGATATTTATTTCTAGTTTCCGATTTTAGCGACACCTAGGGAATAATAATGTATCCCCGATGTAAACAAAACATTTTGGCACCAAAATTCAAATTTATTATCATTTCCGTTTTTTTTTATAATTATTCAAATTTGATCCCGGCCCCTTTTCCCCACTATTCATTGTTATCTTCTATTTCCTGGTCAGGCCACGATAGCCATTTGTACATTTAACTTTCGCCTGAGCCTGCAACTAAAATTATTTGTGAAATCGAATGCGGTTCAGTATTTCTTTATTCAATTCTCACATGATTTGTGTACGTGTATCTATAATATATAGTATTTTTAATGTCCTTCTCAAGCCGCCCTCCATCACAGGTATGTGTTAATACACCCAGAAGTGGCCGACCACATGTTTATATTTTAGGCTTTATTTTTATCTTCTTTACCTTATTCTTGATTCTAACGAAAAGGAAAACCTATGGGCCGTTCAGTTACCTGCAGTTAGAAAAGAATCTAAATTAGTTCACTGGCTGTCCCCGGAATTGGGAGAGTTCGTACCTTTGGCCCTAACGACGGCAAAGCAATCCGAGGTCCATCTCGGCGAGGTGGTGCCTGGAGCCTTTCTTTATCGCTCTGGCCGGTGCACTACACATCAGGCCCAGGTCCCGAGAAAGGGAATCCCTCCGTTGATTGTCAACTAAAGGTCATATTTACTTTTATTACATTTATTTTAATTAATTGTGCGAGGTTAGCAAAGATATCAAATTTTGATTATAACTACTTACTGTTACAAAACTGTGAGGTAAGGCAAACGATCGTAGCTGAGCTGATTCTAACGTGTAAATTGCTTTTATCAATCGCTACCACGCAAATAATATGCACCTACCGTAATTTTTGTATGTTTTTTCTCCCGCACAAATAAACATTCTGGCGTCCATTTTATTTAGTTTCTTTTGACAATTATTGTATCGCTACCAACCTCACCAAAATTATTACCGCATGCCACCGACCCTGAGAGCTGCTGCCGGAGCAAATTCCTTTTAGTACTTATGCGCGGTTTTTCTTTTTTAAATATCAAGAAAACTGTTACATAATTGGCGCCCAACGTTTTTTGGTTAGAGGGGTTTTATAATTATTATTTAAATAATTATTAAAGTAACAACACTATACGTTCATTTAAAAGCAAAGTAAATCGTTTAACCAAGTTTTAAAGTGTAATTTGAGTGCGTATAATTAAACGTCCCTTTTGTAGTTGTCACGTTATCACTAATTGTCAGTTTTGAAAATTATTCCTTTTGTGTATGTACATATATGTATATTTTAAATTTCTTCATATTAATTATTGCAATTGATAATGGATTTGAGAGCAAATCATCTTAAGAAAGATGAATTACAATATGAACTAAAAATTCGCGGCGTTGACCCAGGTGACTCCAATGTACAGGACTTACGGTCCATGTTTTCCTCCCTTCAGCGTCTGCAAAAGGATGGTTCAGTATCTGTGGTCCCTGTTGAGGATGTAAATAGTGAACTGTTAACGATACATACTAAACTTACCGAAATTCAAGGCATTATTTCTAGTAGTACTGATACTCTTAAGGAATCAAAAATTTCGACCTTTAAAACTAGGATTCTGCATTATTTATATAGATCTCAGCGTATTGCAACTGATGCTGTGTTAGTTATCACCCCTGTTGACGTTGATGCAAACACACAGTCTTCTTCATCGCAAATTCCACCGACTGTCACTCGTAATGAGTTGGTTTCAAAAACTTTGATTTTGTTAGATGTTTTGGATAGTAAATCCCCAGTAGATGCGATTAATTCGAGTTCCCTTTTAAGTGGTAAGGTGTTTGAAGAGGAATATCAATCGGATATAGGTTCTGATGAAGATCAAGTTACTGGTGCTCCTACAGCAAATTCTACTGTATTTACTACGATTGGCCCAAATCAGAAGGTGTCATCGATTACACGTTCCACTCCAGTACATCAATGGAAATTAAAATTTTCAGGTGATGGTAATTTGTCAATTAACAGTTTTTAGAACGCGTAGAAGAATTACGGGTAGCCAGACATGTAACCGAGCAGGAATTATTTTCAAGCGCTCTGGACTTATTCGAAGGAAAGGCTCTTAGTTGGTTCCGTGCTATAAAACATCGTGCAACCAATTGGAAAGAACTATCAGATTTATTAAGGAATATTACCTTGATCCAGATTACAGTAAAGAGTTGTTTAAACAAATATTAAGCCGTACTCAGGACCGAACTGAATGTTTCAGGGACTATTATTCTTGTATGACAGGGATGTTTCGCAGGCATGGGAATATTCCTCCTGACGTTCAACTAGATATCTTGGTCTCTAATCTAGCACCCGAGTACACGATGGATATCCCTGTTGTTTCTTCCATCGAAGAATTAGAGACTGCTTGTCGGAAATTCGAAACAAAGAAAAGGCGAGCGGCTTCTTATGAATCTCCAAGTAGTCGCAATCAAAGACTACCGAATCTGAATTCGCTTTTGAATCTCCTAGGTCTAACTCGCGACACTTTTTAAACCAAAACATGAAACTTCCTCAGTAATGCCGATACAAATTCCTTCTGAAGGCAGTGCTGGATCAGTGCCTACTATGGATACAGTCATTTGTTGGAATTGTCAAGAAAAGGGACATATTTACCGATTTTGTTGTAAAAGCCGAACTAAATTCTGTTATCGTTGTGGTAAGTTAGGTTATACAGTCTCGAAATGTCCTAATTGTACAAAGGTTTTCTTTTTAAATATCAAGAAAACTGTTACAAACTGTCTGTCAGTAATTAATGCACATTCAGCAACAATTGCTTCTTTCAAAAAACTAATACCTGAGTGGCGTCTTTTATAAATTTTATTTTTAAGGTATTCCCACAATAAGAAGTCGCAAGGTGCTAAATCAGGAGATCTTGATGGGCAAATTATAGCACCACTTCTGCCAATCCAATGATTTGAAATTAATAGTTTAAAAATTGTTATCATGTAAACCAAAGTGCGCACGACAACCATCTTGTTGAAACCAGATCTCCTGATTTTCTTTTGTCACTTCTTTCAACGCAGGTCCTACCTTTGCTACTAAAAGATCTAAATACTTTTCAGAATTTAAATTTCCTTTAATTTTAAATGGACCGATAATATTATTATTAAAAAATCCCAGCTTAGATATCAATTTTTTGGGGATACTGAGTTCTGGTGGAAATATTAACATTCTGGTTTTTCTGAGCCCAATATCGCGTGTTTAAAAAAAAATTATTTTGATATTTAAAATAAAAGTAGCTTTGTTTAGTCTTGTTAGTAGTAGTATTACTTGAATCGCACTAATTTTCTCTTTCTATTGATACTATTACCTTTTCTGTAAGTTAAATTGGCGATCAACAATTAGCAAAAACGTTTATTACCATAAAACTAAGAAAATTCCAACCGTTATACTATTTATACGTGTCCATGTTATACACAAAATGTCGTTAGACACACATTTTACTTATGCTCATTGTCCGCGGGAGTTTAAAGACCAACTGCTGTCTTGTACAGTTTTATACCGCACTTAAGTATACACCGCTAATGAGCTCATAATAAAAGCGAAATGTTGCATCAGGTGTTCTTTCGTTGCGTGTATACTACTGTACAAGTAATACTTGGCTTTATCGACACACGTGTGTTTTAAGCATTAAAATTATCGCTTAGAAAATGCTGTGCACTTTAACACTCACTATTCGTTACAGTTAACTGTTGGCATTTTCTTAGTTTTATACTATTCATATGTGTCCGTCCATGTTATACACGAGATGTCGTTAGACACACATTTTACTTATGTTCATTACCATGTTAGATTCCTATGTTCGACTTTGAGCATATATCTTCGTTGGTAGTATTTGTAGTAAGATTCCAAGTATGATGTGTGCAAACTACAATAACTATTCTTATACATTTGCACTGCTTTAACAACATTATACTTCAAAAAGTGAAAAATTGAAACCATTAGAGTGGAAATGAACACTCAGTAAAACTATAATTAAATCACAGACCTCCACCACAAGTAAAAACTTTTTGCAAAAATATATGGATTAGACTTTCAATTTTTCTGTAGAATTTTTCATATACCAATCCGTATGTTCACCAATTTCTAATTATAACGAAAATACATGGTATTTAAGTAATTACATGTTCTTTAAAATTTATACAATTTCGAACGTTATTGCAATATTTCAAAAGGTTTTTTATTTTTGTAAACATTTCTATTATTTAAATGATGACATTGTTGCAGGTTTAGATCAAGGTTTTATTACAGTTTTGGTGTTGTTAGATTACTCGAAACCCTTCAGTTCACTGAATCATAAAATACTCTTATCAATTCTACGATATAATGGTTTTAGTGATAATGCTGTTTCACTTATGGCTTCATATTTCTCTAATAGAACTCAGAGAGTGACATTAGATAATAAGTTTTCTACACCTCTTGGAGTCTCGTCAGGTGTACCGCAGGGTAGTATTCTCGGTCCTACTTTATATTCTCTTTATACTGCCAATTTTCTTTTGTGTATAAAAATCTTGCAATGTTTATTTTATGCTGGTGACACTCAAATATATCTAACATTCCCTTCTTCAGAAAGTTTACGCGCTATAGAAGCCTTAAATGATGATCTTTTGCTCTGTTTCAATGAACTAAAGCACATTGTTTATAAGTTAATTCTCATAAATCTAAGGTTATTCTTTTTTACCAAACCATCTTCGTGATAAAATTAATCTTCTTCCTATACTTATAATCAACAACAGAATTGAATTTGTCCATTCATATAAAAACTTAGGAGTACTTTTTGATGATTGTTTATCTTTTGATAACCATGTTCAACTATTATTGCACCGTTCCTATGCTGCTCTGAAGACTTTATATAGAAACAGGCAGTTTTTAAATGTACATATAAAAAATATTTTAGGTGATTTGATTGTGTTGTCAAAGTTTAAATACTGTGATACATTATATGAGCCATTTCTATGTTATTTAAATAAAAATAGAATTCAAAAATTAAAAAATTTTGTTTGAGATTTATTTCGGAATACGGCGGCACCACAGAATATCTTACAAACTTAATGAAAATAATTGGTTGAATATTCAATATCAGCAACATCACATACAGAACAGATGTTCACAATTTAAATTTAAGGCGTAAGGGTTTGCTGGCAATTTCAAAGCATCGTACGGAGTTTTTAAGAGTGTATAATTCTTTACCCAACAATCTAAAAAGTAAATCACTGTTATCCTTTAAAAGGTTGTTTTAGCTCAAATACGCCACGCGTAACTTTGTTTATTAAAATTTTTCTTATATTTTGATGTAGGTATGTCCCTGTGTTTTAGGCTTTATATTACTTGAGGCAGTATACGTTACTCTCATAGTTTGTGCAAATCCTCCTCATAATTTAGTTTTATTTTAACTTTAATTACTTGTAATTTAATTAATTTGATTTATTCTAAAATAATTAATTAAAATCATTATTGTTTTATTTATTTTTTTAATTACTTAAAATTAATGAAATGGTTAGTTTTGAAAATCGAGTGGAGCTTGACGTTGTTCGGCTTTCACCGAAAATTCACCATTTTCCAACATACGTATTTATATGATTTTAGTATTATGTATCTACAATTATTATTAAATTATGTTTATGTTGGAAATAAAGATTTATTATTATTATTATTATTAAATAAATAACTTAATTGCTACAAATTATGTTCCTTTATTTTAAAATGTCAATTTCTCTAATAAAAATGTCAGCTCCTTTTACTGTCTTCAAATATTAAGTATTTAATAATTAAGTTGAAACGCAGTTTAGCTAATACATAATGTTATCAGTTTCCATCGATACCATCTGACAGACATAATTGCACTAACTTAAGAGAAGGAGCATGACTGCACAATTATCGGTCGTGTTTTCGAGATTCTAGTGCTTAAAGCTGTGTTTCCAATGATTCGTATAAAATTTATATCGATAATTGCTTGCCAATTTGCATCAGATTATATTACGCCTCCGCTGTTATAGTGTAATTTTGTTCAATTATTTTTGGTACAATCTCTTGACCCGCATAATTTTATTTAAACTTCTAGATATTTTTTAAATTGCGCACATATTCAATACTAGGAAAATGTTTTCTTACATTAGAATAAACGGATTTTGAAAAAGTTTGAATTGATATTAAATTGGGACGTATTTTACAAAAAATCGGGGATTAATAGTAAAAAACTATACAGAGAGATGATAAAGTAGAAAATAGTTGACAAATTTTTGTAGAATATTTCCTACAAAGATACACGAAAATTCATTTTGGCTAAAATGATTATTACAGTGCAATACCAATGATTATTAACTACGGTAAAGTAGCTACCTACTACAAATTTAGTGGTGTTTTTGAATCTTACGATAAATATAAATAGGCAGTTTCAGGCTTAGAAAGCTCTTAATCTAACATTTGCGTATAAAGACAATGAAAGAGGATTTTCCGAAGGAGGGGAGAAAAATGGAATATGTCCAATTTACAATGATGGAGAAAAGAATGAAATAAAAAACTAGAGAGTAGTATAGCAAACATCGTTTACAATATCATGAAAACTATATTTCAGGAAAAAGTAAAGGAAAAAAATTAGATTAAGACAATGAATAATATACCGGGTAGTCCGGTTATACGAGCAATAATTCACCATTCGATAGTACATCAAAAAATAAGTCGATATACATACTTTGATTTTTTCAAAAACGTTCTCTAAGAAAAAAATACAGCCCTTCAAAGTTTAGTTTAGAACAGCACCCCATGATCTAAAAGAAAATTCTCTATAGTAATATCTATTTTATATTAGAGGGAAAAGCAATCAAAGCTATCAATTTTAAGGAAAATTTGAAAAGAGTAATTGGTTCTAATAATCTTAGAAGTTTATCCTTCTGTCAAGCTCAAATTTTAACCAATCTCTTACTTAAAAATTGCATTGACATGACTAATCAAAACACAATGAATAGAGTATTTAACACCAAGCTAATAGTGAACTAGTTCAATAATCACCGAAAAAATGGTCCAAGAAATCATCTTATTAAATATTTTGCAATTTGTTAATCAACAATTATTAACGCCCAAAATCATGTCTCGGATAAATAATTCTAAAATATTCTCAAAATTTAGATGCAATAAAAATAGTCGTCTAGGTTATGCAATATTACCGGCAATTATCTTACAAACATTCATAAATATACCACATCCTTGATATCAAACTGTAATATATGTATAACTAATTTGTTATGATTTTCTACATGCATCATTAAATTACAGTTAGATTACAAATTATTTAGCTTTAGTTCAATGTGTGTTTCGAGCTCTAGACAAAATGCATTGGTTGTAGTTTGAAATAATAATTAATGTTGCATCTACTAGTTTGTAGAGCACTTTATGTTTAATTTATATACCTTAAAGTTTAAAGTTATGACTAAAATTGGCAAGTTATTTCTCACTTGCACAGTGGAACGTATGATAAAGTAACATAATTAACATTGTTAACTATAAACTAAGAATACATAGAATAAGAAGCAATAAGAAACAACAATAAAAATTTATAGAAAAACCATTCATATTTATGACAATGTAATTCTATAAACAATTGTTTCTGCAGTATTTTTTATACGAAGGAACGTGATACTTTCCATAGCGGTTCGTGTTTAGTAGCCGAATTTGGAGGGAGGGAGAATACTTTGCTTAAAATAAATATACGTTATAATATATGGTTGGAAAGGTAAAAATATAATAAATTTGATAGATGAATAATATACAGAGTGAGTTTTTTCAATATCATAGGAATCTCGCAAACTATTAAAGATAGAGAAATAGTTAAATGGGATAGAATTGTATTTTTATGAGGTCATAAAATGTGGTATTCGTTCTTCGAAAAAATTCACAGCTAACTAGATATATCTAAACATAAGTTTTTGGTAAATTTGTTTAAACTATGTTGATGTGTTATTATCGACTTTACAAAAAATTATACAAAGAAAAGTTTTAGGTATTTCGGTGGTAAATAATCAAGTCTAGTTAAAATTTTTATTTAATGTATAATTTTTGAGTTATGACACAAACTTCTGTTTTTTCTAATGGAAACCATAGTCGGCGTAATAATAAAGATATATTTTCAACGATGCCAATGATATACTATACAGGGTGGCCCACGGTGACGAAACATTAGAGATATTTCAAAGACTACTTTGATTTGAATTTTGAAAATTTGGTTTTAGGCGTTTTCGGGCATGCTCTTTTCAACTAAAATAATGGCGTCTATCTAACGCTTCCGGTTGTACCGGAAGTTGACATCATCTTTGTTATTTTAAATAGAACACCTTGTATATTATTGCAATTTTGGATTTTACGTTAATTTTAGATAAACTTTTATTAAAGTTTTCTATTTTAAAGTTAAGCTTTTTAAGATAAAATTTTTTCAAAAAAAATTTAAAAACATTTCTATTTAAATAGATGTGAATGTTACATAAAAGTTAAAGAGATAAAATATAGAGACGCAACTGAATTCTAAGCTTTCTCCCATGATTTCATAATTACTTAATTCCATACAGGGTGGTAGAAATGTAGTCCCGAATTTAATCAAGTTCAAACCATCATAACTTATTTATTTTAATAAAACACTTTGTATATTATTGCACAACTCGATGAATAATTTTGTTCTCTTTTAAATGGTATAATGGTTTTATACCTATCTTCTCTGGTTTTTAAGGTATTTACTGTTATTCATTATTTTCCATTATTTAGCAATAAATAAGACTCAAATAAGCCTTCACTGTATGATTGTGTTAAATTGACAACAACAAACTGGAGACAAATTAGGTGCTTGATTTGAAGTTCCACTAAAATTTCACAGCCATCCTGGCAAGAAATTATGCGAAATCCGTTGACTGCACGAATAACAGTAAATACTTTAAAAACCAGAGAAGATAGGTATAAGAAACTTATACCATTTGAAAGAGAACTAAATTATTCATCGAGTTGTGCAACAATATACAGGGTGTTCTATTAAAAATAAATAAGTTGTGATGGTTTGAACTTGATTAAATTCGGCACTACATTTCTACCACCCTGTATGAAATTAAGTAATTATGAAATCATGGGAGAAAAGCTTAGAGTTTCAGTTGTGTCCTCTATAAATTTTATCTCTTTAACTTTATTATTGTAACATACACATCATTAGGAAATGTTTTTTAAATTTTTTTTGAATAAAATTAAATATCTCAAAAACGGTTAACTTAAAAATAGGAAACTTTAATAAAAGTTTATCTAAAAGTTAACGTAGAATCCAAAATTGCAATAATATATAGGGTGTTCCATTTAAAATAACGAAGATATGTCAACTTCCGGTACAACCGGAAGCGTTAGGTGGACGCCATTATTTTAGTTGAAAAGCCCGAAAACGCCTAAAACCAAATTTTCAAAATTCAAATCAAAGTATTCAGTAAAATATATCTAATGTCTCGTCACCGTGGGACACCCTGTATGTCACAACTATTTTTATAAATAAACTAATTATAATAAATTTTGGTTTCTTCTTCTTTTCATGCCGTCTTCTCATAGAAGGTTGGCGACCACATTTCTAAATGCTTCTCTGTCTTTTGCAACATGGAACAGTTCTCCAACGCTGAGATTTGTCCATTCTCTAATGTTTCGGAGCCAGGATTTTTCTTTCTGCCGATATCCTTCTTCCCCTCAATTCTGCCCTGCATAATATTTTGTAGCAGTAGATATTTGTCATTGCGTAATATGTGTCCTATGTAAGATGTTTTTCTTATCTTAATGATTGTGAGCAGTTTTCGTTTTCGGCCGATGCGTCTTAACACTTCGTCGTTGGTTATTCTGTCAGTCCAAGGTATCTTCAGAATGCGCCTATAGAGCCACATCTCAAATGCTTCAAGCTTTTTAATCACTTGAGCCTTTAGGGTCCAAGTCTCCACTCCGTACATCAACACTGACCACACATAACACTCCATAAATCTTAATCTGATGTCAAGGTTCAGATTTCTGTTTGTAAACATTGTGGAATATTTCACAAATGCGTTTCGAGCCATTTCTATTCTGATCTTAATTTCCTGATCAGGGTTCATTTCAGAATTTATGGCAGAGCCGAGATATTTGTATTTTTGGACCTGCTCTATTCGGTTTCCATTTAATGTGAGAATAGGGTTAATATTTGGGTTTTGCTTATAACCATCATTTTAGTTTTCTACGTGTTTATAGTGAGTCCTACTTCTTCACACTCTCGACTGACTCTTTCCAACAGGGTTTGAAGATCTTCTGCTTTCTCCGCCATTATAGCAGTATCATCGGCGAATCTTAGATTGTTAATCAATGTCCCTCAATGTTTACTCCCTCAGGTCTCTCGTAAAGTGCCTTTTGAAATACAGACTGAGAGTAGAGATTGAACAGTTGTGGAGATAGAACGCAGCCCTGACAAACTCCTTTTTGAATCTCGACTTCATCAGTTTTGATGTCTTCAACTCGAACTACTGCCGTTTGATTGTAATAGATATTTTTATTAATTGTATATCACTTGGGTCCAATTTGATGCTCTTTAAGTTCTCTATGAGTTTGTCGTGTTGAACTTTATCAAAGGCCTTTTGAAGTCAATGAAACAGATGTACACATCTTTGTTGTATTCTCTACATTTCTGTAGCAGTACTGTGATAGCAAATAAAGCTTCTCTAGTTCCTAAACCTTCTCTAAAGCCAAACTGCGTTTCATCCAGTTGTTCCTCGCATTTTCGATATATTTTCTGTTGGATTATTTTCAAGAGCACTTTCAAGGTATGACTCATCAAACTGACCAACCGATATTCATCACAGGACTTAGGGTTGTTCTTTTTAGGCAAGGGAATGAAAACTGATTTAAGCCAATCTTTTGGTATTTCCCTGTTTCGTATATTTTATTAAACATTTTGTGAGTTGGGTTAAGTTTCCATCGTCTAAGGCCTTCAAGAACTCAATTGGTACGTTATCAGGTCCAGTCGCTTTTCTGCTCTTTGAAGTTTTTATCGCATACTCTACTTCTGATTTTAGAATACATAGCTGTTCCGTCTGATCGTTTTCCTCTCTAACGTCATCTCGTCTGCTGCAAATAGTTGTTTAATGTATTCTTTCCAAGTTTGTTTTTGTCTTCTTCTGTTAACTGAATATCTCCTTGTATGTTTTTTGTGATCACCGGTATTCTTTTCCTTGTATTTCCAGTTAATTCCTTCAATTTTTATGTAAATTAAAAGAATCCTGTTTACTGTTTAGTAGTTCCATTTCACGATAATTTTCTTCCATCCATATCTCCTTTGCTTTTCTTATGTGGTGTTCTATTTGCCTTTTTAATTGTTTATATTTTTGCGGGTCAGTGTTTTTGTAGTTACGCTTTTCTTCTATAAGGTTTATGATTTCCTGTGTCATCCAAGGGTTTTCGTATTATGCTCTTTTCTGCCCACCACTTGGTCCGCGGCAGTCAATATTGTAAATTTTGGTTTAATTAATAATAAACTTCTGTGAAACTATATGCTATCGAAATAATATCCATCCTAAAATATAAGTCTAAATCACCTATAGTTTGAATTTGTGTAGATTAAGGTGTTTCAAACCATTAAAATATATGATAGAGTGTTATACTTTGGGTCATAAAAATACTCTAGAAGCTGCGTAACGACATTTTGAGCTATTCAATTTTATTATTATACTTGGCACGTATTGTGTAATTGTTTCCATAGCACCCTATTCAAGCAGTTTCGGAAAAAGAATCAAAATTGATCATAGGTGTTTTATTTATAAAAACAATTATAACATGGTATATCATTTTAATAAAAAAACAGAAGTGTATGTCATTACTCAAAAAATTTTTGACCATAGATTACTATTTACCACAAAAATATCTAAAACATTTCTATCTATAATTTTTGTAAAGTTAATAATAACCAAATAATAAACACACACGAATGTACCAAAAAACTTATTTTTGAAATATCCAGTTAGCTGTGCATTTTTTCGAAAAACCAATTTATAAAACTCAAAAACTACAATTCTTTTTCTATTTAACTGTCTCTAACTGTATTAGTTTTTGAGATCCCTATGCTAAACATCAAAAACTCACCTTGTATAGGGTGTTCCATAACAAAAAACCAAAGTTTGATCATTATCTGAAAAACTATTCGATTTAGAAAATTTTTCAGTACGCAACTGGGTTCTACGAAAAATTTTACCTAAGGTGTTTTTTCTTAATTCTAAAAAGAAAGAAACTGCTAAGGGGTCATAAATTGTGACATTTTCAAAAATGCCCTGTAGCTCAGAAACCAAAAGGGTTACGTCAATTTCAAGTGCACCATCACCATGTACAAGTAAGGTTGATAATAGAAAGCGGATAAAAAAAAAGTCATTGCATTACCAAGGAAGGGAGTGTGCGAGAGAAGAAGTAGAGAAGATTAGGCAAAACAAAAATAGAAGAGGAAATAATAAAAGAGATAACGATAGTAAGACTCGGGAAAGTAAGGCTAAGATATATCAAAGTGGCATTTTTAATATGCTTTAAGTTCAAAGGTAAGAAATTTAATAATAATGGTAGTGAACACTTTATGTCCCACTTGAATGAATAACCAGGTGCAGCGATAAAAGTCGTAAATACGTTTAATATCTAAATAAGAACAACTGCCGAAAAAAGATTTCTAAACATTACCTAAAATTTGAGAGTTAAGTTCAATATTATAATTTCTCAACATGTCTTAATATGGATTTTAAAGAAACATGATATATTGGTATAATTTTCTTTTTTTCTGTGTTTTTTACAGAAACTAAAACTGATGTAAAAGTTGTTTATTTTACAACTGTTAAAAGACAACTTTTTTATGTTTTACATAAATGTGACTTTTAGTTAGATAGCCCTAATAGCTGCATACAAAACCGTTAACATAGACCACAACTTGTAGAGACATAACTGCAAATTTTATTACAATTAATAAAATAGTTTTTTCTTCAAGCGACAATAAAACGTCGTATTATTGAACTACTGGCGGACGCTAAAAATTCTTTTACTGTCTAGACATTAAAAAGCAAAACAGTTATTTTGTTTTCACAACTATTTAGAGGTTGGTACCTCGGTTATGTCATATTATGAATGTAACAGTAAAGTACCAACTTGATTTGTCGAGAATAAAACGTCACCATAACACTCAAAAATCTCGAAAATTTGAAAATAACACATGAAAACTAGCAATAAACGTTTGAAGAAAATAATATATTTTCACTTTGAGCAAAAATATAATTGTTTAATTTGCTGTCTCGGCTAACACCTCGCCAGCAAACTTTTTAAGCTCAACAATTATATTGTTTAACTCTAGTAAAATAATCTACTATTTATTTGATAGTCATAGAAAAAATTGTTGGTATTTCGTAAATGTAAAGAGAACGTAATTTTCTTTTCTTTTACGCGGAAAAACTATTTAAAAAAACCAAGAAAAAATACGGCGATTCTACTCCGTATCATAAAATGGTTTAATTCATTTGAAACTGGCCAACTTAAGTTGGCACTATTGATAACTTCGTTATTATTAGAGCCACAAGGTCGGTTGAATAGGCAAACTAGTAGTAATGCTAAGGACGTAGTCTAATTTACTAGTCGGAAAACCGTTGGTCGAGGCGGTTCGAATCTTGATCACGGCAGACACTTAAAAACTTTTTTGTAATGGGGATAGATCAACATACAAAATTCAAGATGGGTATATCCAGCACAAAATGGTAAATAAAATAAAGAAAGAGTAATATCCATAAAGCTAATGGATTATGGTTTATTTTAATTTATTTTGTGAACATTAAAAGAAAAATTTCCTATTGGTCCAAGCATTTTTTAGTCCGCCTGTAAACGCTTTTAGTGGCCGTAAACTGTTTACTAGTGAAACTTTAATTTGACATTTTAATCCTAACCACATTTGTATAACAAACGATTGAAGTTTATAAAATTACAGCCACTTTAAACTTATTTGAAAAATCATTAATAGCTCTGTCATTTTTGACTTTAGCTCTGCCACTTTTGTTAAGTATTCAATTTTCTATCGATTGAAAATATTGTACGCAATGTTCGATTTTTATTCTGTTTTCACCATAGTGATGAGAGAAACAAATGCTACTAGTTTGCCTAGTCAACCGACCCTGTACCTCTAATAATAACGAAATTAGCAATAGTGCCGACTTAAGTTTGAAAACCTTGTATAAGCACTGATAATTGTGAAAGTTCCGGACTACCAAGAAAATAGTTCAAAAATTTATGATGGCCAACCTTATTAATCAAAAGAAAAAGTCACTATAACACTTGAGAATTACGCTACTGGAGCAAATGGTTTTTTTATTTTTAAAAAATTTTATTTATTTTTAGTAGAAAACGTAATAACATTTAATGGTTCTAAAATAAACGGTCTTGAAAAATAATTACTTCTAAACAAAAGTCTGACATTTTAAATTATTATGTGCAGTAACTTGCTCGTCGGCGGTTTTGCTAAACAATTTGCTTCAATTCATACTATTAATTTGATTTTGAAAAAAGGTTAAGCGTAAATTGTTCAAGAAGTAATACAAACTATTTTAAAAGCATTTTTTTATTTATTGGAAAATTTTAATTTTTATTTTCTCAGCAACTAAGCCGTTTAAGGGTTCATGTTTCTATATCAAAATTCACAAATTTACAAGACCTCTGGGGTACAGCGTTATCGGTCGAATATAGCAACACCCTGTATAATTGTTTCGTTTAATTTTTAAACTCTACTATTATATTGCTTAACTTAGCTATGAAAAGTGCAGAAATGCCAATTGTTAAAAATTTAAAAAGATAATTATGCATATTCGTAGGAACAGCTGATCCGACATTAAAAGGTAAAACAATAGTGTTTACTTTACAACTACGTTTCTGTGGAAACAACTCATTCCTATACACTGTTCCAAACATAAACAAATTAAAAAAAATTAGATCTTTTACCGACAATCGAAGAAAAACACCATATTTCATTTAGAGTAAAAGTTATTGTTTATGGCTTGCTTTCAACTATCAACCTTACTTGTACAGGGTGTGCCATTTTTGATGGTTTTTTGAGGCATCTCGAAAACGGCTGATGGTAGAGCGATGCGGTTTTCCCAAACCTTGGCTACTTTTCAAGAAACAATTGATGGTGCATTCAGAATGTTTATAACCCTTTGTTTCGGAGCTACAGGGCATTCTTGTAAATTTGACAATTTGGGGACCTCCCAGCAGTTTCTTTGTTCTTAGAATTAAAAGCACCTTAGGTAAAATTCTGCGTAGAACCCAGTTGCGTACTGAAAATTTTTCTAAATTAAATAGTTTTTCAGATAATGATCAAACTCGGGTTTTTTCTTATGGAACACCTTATATATTATTCATCCATCAAATTCCTTATGTTTTTACCTTTATAACCATATATTGTAACGTATATTTATTTTAAGCAAAGCATTCCCTTCAAAATTCGGCTACTAAACACGGACCGCCATGGAATGTATCTCGTTTCCTTCATATAAAAAATACTGCAGAAACAATTATTTATAGAATTACATTGTCATAAATATGAATGGTTTTGTCTATAAATTTTTATTGTTGTTTTTTATTGCTCCTGTTGTTCAACAGTATATCTATATATTCGTAGTTTTAGTTAACATAACAATGTTAATTATGTTGCTTTAGCATACGTTCCATTGTGCAAGTGCTACATGTATGAGAAATAACTTGCCAATTTTAGTCACAACTTTAAACTTTAAGGTACATAAATTAAGCATAGTGCTCTACAAACTAGTAGATGCAACATTGATTATTATTTCATACTACAACCAATGCATTTTGCCTAGAGCATGAAACACACATTGAACTAAAACTAAATAATTTGTAATGTAACTCTAATTTAATGATGCATGTAGAAAATAATTAGAAATAAATTATATATTACAATTTGATATCAAAAAATGTTATATATTGTGAATGTTTGGAAAATAATTGCCGGTAATATTGCAACAACCCTAGACGACCATTTTTATTGTATCTAAATTTTGAGAATATTTTAGAATTATTTGTCTGAGACATGATTTTAGTCGTTAATAATTGTTCATTGCCAAATTGCAAAATATTTAATAAGATGGTTTCTTGGACCACTTCTTTCGGAGATTATTGAACTAGTTCACTATTAGCTTGGTGTTAAATACTTTACTCATTGTGTTTTGATTGATCATGTCAAAGCAATTTTCACCGATAATTTCACAAAATTTGAGCTTGACAGGTAAATAAACAGTAATGGATTTTTACACTAAACCACTTTCACTGATTGCACTAATTTTTTCTATTATGTTGTATGAATATGTAATGTAATAAGAAAATTATTATTATGGCACTGCCTATAGCGAATGACCTTGTTTGTTATATACATATGCATATAGAATTATACAAGTTATATCGATATATATATATACATATAAACAAATATCTTGATAAGTCCTCACTCGTCTACGATTGTAGACTGACCAATATGCTGACTAAACAGCGATAACTATTGGTAGAGGTTGTTGAAATATCAAGAAAAAATGTATTAATTTCAAAATAAATTAATTTTTGTATAGATCTACGAGGATGTATTGATATCTAGTTAGCCTAGACCAGTTCCTTGCATAAACAAAATATTGCGTTACCATAGCAACGAACAATAACTTATTAGAAGTGTCAGTGTAAAGTTTGACGTCAAAAAAGTAAACCAGAGTCACGCAATAAATTAAATGAAAAAGATGTCCACCGAAATTGTGAAAATCGAAAAATTGGAGTATCGAGCCATCATCAAGTACCTGTATTTAAAAGGGTTAAGAGGTAAGCAGATTTACGAAGATATGCTTAATACCCTTGGTGATCAATGTCCTTCGTATGCGACCGTCAAAATTGGAATGCAAGCTTCAAAAGAGGTAAATTTTCCATTGAAGATGATGACCGATCGGGAAGGCCAGTTTCTGTGTCAGTCCCCGAAAATATCGATGCAGTTCATGACATGATTTTATCAGACCGTCGAATTGGGCTAAAACGGATATCTGAAGCACTGAATATTTCATACGAACGCGTTCATCATATGGTTCACGTCAATTTGGACATGAGAAAAATTGCTGCAAAATGGATCCCCAAATGTTTGAATGTTGACCAAAAGCGTGCAAGGGTAGAAGCATCGCGTTCGATCTGTGCTCGATTTGAAAACGATGTAGACTTCTTAAACCGAATTGTTACTATGGATGAGACTTGGGTACATTTCTACGATCCAGAAACAAAGCAACAATCGATGGAATGGCGACACTCTGGTTCTCCAAGACCTAAGAGTTTCGTGTCCAAAAATCTGCTGGAAAAGTTCTTGCTTCAGTTTTTGGGATTGCCATGGAGTAATCATGATTGATTTTTGGATAAGGGTAGAACAATAACTGAGATTACTATTCGACATTACTGACCACTCTACGGGAAAATATTAAAGAAAAAAGACGCGGAAAGCTATCCAAAGGTGTTTTGTTTTTGCAGGACAACCCACGCCAAATCTCATGTTGCCATGCAAAAATTCGTGATTTAGGGTTTGAATTACTAGAACACCCCCTTATTCACTCGATTTGGCTCCGTCCGACTATCACCTCTTTCCTCAACTGAAAAAGTTTAAAAGGTCGTACATTTTCTTCCAACAAGGAGGTAATAGAAGCTGTGGAGGTCTGGTTTGCAGAGCAAGAAGAAACATTTTTTTTGAAAGGTCTAGAGACGTTGCAGGTTCGCTGTAATAAATGTATCCAATTAAGAGGAGAATATGTTGAGTAATAAAATATTTTGACATTGAAATTTTGTTTGGTTCTATAGTAGGCTAAGAATTTTTCAATATATCCTCGTATAATTAGTGTTATTTGAGCTTAACCTGTAAATTAAGTGGTTTCGAGTTAAACGCATATTTAATATTACAGAGGTATTTTTGAAATAATTTTTAGTATTTATGAGCAGTATGTAAAATATTTTCACTTTATAAAAGTTAAAAACCAAAACAACTGTTGTTAAAGTTTTGCTATTTGGATAACCATTTTTGAATTAAATTATTTCAAATAAGTGGTTTCAAGGTCATTCGCCATAGGCAGCGCCTTAAACATATTTTGGTAGTGAAATTGGGTTTAGTTTCTTTAAAAGAACAGTTGATTTGTACAAGAGCTGCTTTTTTTCTGGGAAGATGCTCTTTGACCGCAGGACGCAATTCAATTATCCTCTTATCATCTTTTCATTTGTGATCCAATTTTCTTCTCAGTGCGCTTACTATTTTTGTTGCTAGATACACATATTTCTTGTTTTTCCTGAGAACTTAATAGTTTTACCTCCACATATAGATTTTGTTTTTAATTTATTCATTGATAGTTTCCAATCTTCACATTCTTTAAAAACGTTCTTGCCATGAATTTTATATTTATCTACCTAACAAACACCGTTACGTAGTCATAGTGTAATGCAGACGTTTTCTCGTTTTATGTTATGTTTTTGTTGACGCGTGTGTTGCGTACCAAAAACATCTCCAAAACGTTCTATGTCCGCCTCCTCTATTTACGGAAATTAATGTAGAAGATGCGTAGTTCAGCTACGTAACAAATGTGCAACATTGCTTTGTAGTTTAAACGTAACTCATAATGTAGAAGATGCATAGATTAATTACGTACTAAATGTGCAACAAGGTTTCTTAATTCAAACGTAACAGATAACATAGAAAATACGATGATCAAATACCTGTCCTAGTTCAAACTTAACGCATCGAGTAAAAAGTGCGTTCAGATGTAATGCATAATGTAAAAGATTTGGATCAGTCTACGTAACGAATGCGCAACACAGTTTTGTAATCGAATATCTAAAAATAATTTTAAATGTTTTTGTTTACGTAATTTTATTAATATTGAACATCCTATTTCCTTACGTGGCCGTAATTTAAAGGTTGTAGTTTATAAAAAGAGTATTATACTAAATTTATATCTATATTTGCAGAAATTATTATCATTTACAAAATTTCTCATACCATACAATAATAATGTAATAATATAATAAAAAGAGCGTCTATAATTAAAATAGAATACAACGATTCAAATAATAAACAATACCATTAATATATTGTCACGAAGATAATTCTCCACGACCATTAGTAGAATATAGTAATTCTTAAGGCTGTTTTTTCTAGTAGGCGGTTCACTATTTTTTTTTCTTGTTGCATAAATAGCTATTTGTTGTTTTTTTCTGTGTCTAAAACTGTTTAAAATGCAAGTCATGTACAAAAAATTGGACATAAACAATTCAACAATATATTATTTATCTATTAATATTAATCGGCTTCCAAGTCTGTCCTGTTGTGTTCAGAAAATTTGCCCGCGAGTACATTCATTTCACAATTCTCCAAGAGTTTTCAGTATTTATCGTTTACTTAATGTTAATTTTATTATTTTTAAGGTTGAATTTAGTAGAGAAACTAATTTTGTGGTTAATATGTTTTCTTAATTTATTAATTTTGTTAGAAAAGAAAAAAATATAAGGAATAGAAATGTATTTAAATTCTAATTTATTATCAACAGGTAAAAGAGTAGTATAAGACTTTAAATGATGTTTGTTCAATAATTTTTATATAAATTGTTAATTAGATCAAAAGGGTGATTATTTAATTTAGCTATATAAAAAATTAAAGTTTTTTAAAAATAGTCATTTGATAAAGGACTATTAAATAACCCAGTAAAAAAGAAAATGGAAAGAAGAAATTTTGTGTGAAATAGGAGGACAAGAATCAAAAGGTATAATTTTGTGATGTTGGTAGATTTTCTATATATATCAAAAGAGAAAATATTATTATTTGTTAATGTAATAGAAAGATCTAAAAAAATTAATTTTATTTTCAATTGATAATTCAAAAGTAAATTTAATTTGTTGTGTAAATTATTAAGGAAATTAAGAAAATATTGATATCATTTAAAGATCCTTTAAAAATACAAAAATGTCATCAACATATCTTTTCCATAATATTATATGATTTTTGAAAAGAATATTTTTAAAATAAAATTATCTAAGAAAATTTCTGCTAAAATAGGAGATAACAGAGAACCCATACGTAAACCTTGTTCTTGTTTGTAGAAAATATTTGAAAGAAAAAAAATGATTTTTGAGACAAAAATTCAAGTAGATTAATTAAATTTTAGGTTTATAATGTCAGGTAGGTCGCATGAAAATAAGAAATTAGAAATAAGATTTATAGTTTCTAAAGGAGGTACTGATGGAAATAGATTAGTAATATCGAATGAAATAAGGATAAGATTATTTGTATTTGATAAATTTAAACTATTTAAAATATTAATTATTTGATAAGAATTTTTATTAAATGTTTAAGTGTAAAATTTATTTCGTTATAAAAAATTATAAAAATAAATTATCTCCTATTTTAGCAGAAATTTTCTTAGATAATTTAAAAATTAATTTTATTTTTAAAAATATTCTTTTAAAAATCATATAATATTATGGGAAAAGATATGTTGATGACATTTTTGTATTTTTACAAGAATCTTTAAATGATATCAATATACTTTCTTAATTTCCTTAATAATTTACACAACAGAAATAAATTTATTTTTAAATTATTCAATTGAAAATAAAATTAATTTTTTAGATTTTATATTACATTAACAACAATAATTGTTTTTCTTTTGATATATATAGAAAACCTACCACAACATCACAAATCATTCCCCCGATTCTTGTCATCTTATTTCACACAAAATTTATTATTTCCATTTTCTTTTAATAGGTTATTTAATATTTCTTTATCAAATGATAATTTTTATTTCAGATTTCTGAAACCCAATATTCAAATGATGCAAGGTATATTGGCGAAGCAATAAATGCCCGTTAACATCTCAGTTATACCAAAACTACTCAACCTTGCAGCTCAAATACTCTTAGGTAAAGAAAATTACGCAGGAACATTCTTAAATTGCAACGTGAAAATAAATCACTTCATTTCCCAACGATTACTTCGAAAGCAGAGCACAAATTGTGACAGCCTAAGTGGACTTAAAAAATAAACCACAAGAAGCAGGAGATGTACAGAGGAATACAAACAATTTTCACTAAAATTATATTTTACGAGCCCCAAAATGTTAATTTTAAAGTAGGTTTTTAAATTTTTTGCCAGCTCAAACTGCTACGTGATCATGGTTATATATAAAAAGTTAAACAACCTTGTGCTACATCTTTACAAATACGATATGCAAAGGTGACAAATGTGGTGCCAATGTTAGGGCAGTAGTAAAATTTTCGAAACCTAATTAAAAGAATAGATGTAACACCGGACAAACCATACTTTCTCGTAAACGATAAGAAAATCTATTATTTCTTCGATGTCCCCTATTTATTGAAGTCGGTTCAAAATAACTTGATTAAATACGATATAATCTTTACTTACAAAAAAGCATATTGGAAAGACATTAAAAATTTCTAAATGTCAGACAAATCTAAACCGCTGCGATTGGCTCCTAAATCAACTAATTTACATATTACTCCCAATAATTTTCAGAAAATGAAGGTGGAATATACCACACAAGTGTTTAGTGAATCAGTTGCAGTTGGTTTATCAACGTATGTAGCTTTTAATGCTTTTGATTTATTTGCATTCCTGTGCTACTTGATTTTACAAGAAAAATGTTTATTTTGGCTTAAATTTGGCTAGTAGTGGAAAAAATAGTATATACACCATGGTTGTGAAATCCATTATTGCCTTTAGCACCAGTTTATTTTCGCGAGGGGCTAGCAATATACATTACTCTACTAAATTCAACTTTAAAAATATTTTCTCGTCTTTTTATAATTGTTTAGATTTAACCCTTATCCGGTCAACATAATATTCTGACGTTACCAGACAGCACGAACCTGATAGGCCTATTCTATTTGTATTTGCTTGCTAAAATTTGAGGTTTATGTATATATATTGCGATGTTTTAGTAATCCGTCAATTTCAAAATATGAATACATTTTCAAATCTACATTTAATTTTTTTTATCAGTTTATGGCACCTTGTGATTAATTTAGATTAAATTTATTAGTATGTAATTAGTAGTACATAGTTAGTTTATATTAGATTAGTGTTAGAATATTTTCAAAGTAGTTATATACGGTTTGATTGGTTGTGCCGAGATAGATAAAACGACTTTGGCGAAGAAATTTGTTTTGAGGGTCGAGGAATGAACATTGACCGGAGGCACGTAGTATGAACAGTGCACGAGTTTATAGTAAAGAATTACATTTATTAGTTCAGTGTTATTAAAAATCAAAATTAGTGCTGACTAAAATAAAGAACAAAGTGCAGGTTGCAGTTCGAACATTATAATATTGTAAAATTTACAATATTTAATCGAAATTCAAAGATCATTACGCCAGCTAAAATATGAAACGGCTTGAACGAAGACAAATGGACATGAGGACCTTATCGTTGGCCCGCACGAAAATTAAAAGGTGTATTGGATTTGAGTGCAGCAAGATAGCAGTATAGAAAATCTTATCCAGCAATGAAATTAACAATGCCGTCATAATCAAAACCATATTAACAAGTAGGTGACTTTATAGTAGTTAAATATTTTTAGTTTTTTTTTTAATTCTTTTTGTTTGATAAAAATTAGTAGATTTAAGTATGTATAAATTGTTATCACAATTATCTTATTTTGTGTATTTGATAGGTGTGTAGAATAAGTTAGCTGTCGCTGTAGGAAATAGGTTTTCTTTTAATTTTGTTTTAACTGAAACAAAAATTTATAAAATTTTTTAATCGTTGTTTTAAGGACAATAAATGGAAAATTTAGTTCAACATAATTTTTTTATTTGAGTTTTTAAATTCTGCTCAAAAGGAAAGGTGACATCAACTGAGTTATACTTTGCATAATACTAATTTTGAATGACACACATTTCGTTATTTAAATTAAATTTCACTCCACTTAATTTGTGACCCACAGCCCATTGCATAAATATGGCGTGCCCAACGTGGTACTATCTACGTTGTGTGGATTATTTAGCACAATGTATGATAGGTAAAATATAAAAAAAAAAAAGAGAAAAGATTGAAAAAAAAATTGCATTTAAATTTTTATGTCATTTGTTTTGATAGTCGATAAAATTTTTTAAAAAAAGATTGATGTTCATGATAATACATGTTAACTATGTAATATTGTGTAAATGTGAACAGCATGAAAGGTTATTAGGTACTTGGTAATGTGCAATAAAAAAAATAAACATGGCAGAAAGTGATCCGATGACCACACGTTCAAAAGCGAAAGAAGAGAAAAATCCAATAACAGATTTAATGGAAATGATGAAAGATTTGAATCGAAGTATGAGCGACAACATGAAGAGCATGAATGATAACATAATGAAAAACATGCATGAAAATAATAAAAGTTTGGAGAAAAAATAAACAAAACTAATGAAAACATAGATAACCG
Source organism: Abscondita cerata (assembly GCA_030710515.1). NCBI lineage: Eukaryota > Metazoa > Arthropoda > Insecta > Coleoptera > Lampyridae > Abscondita > Abscondita cerata. Next base: position 39,596 of record JALBCR010004178.1, read on the forward strand.
ATTCGAAAGTATAGAACTGAGGCTTAATCAGAATGACGAAAATATTAAAGAATTGAAAACCGATTTAAACCAACAAATAGAAACATTAAGAGGTGAAGTTGAACAGAGATTAATTGAAGCGGAAAATAATTTAGCAGAGAAGTTTATTCAAATTAAAACAGTTTAGAAGAAAGTAATAAAAGGATGGTAGACCATGCGTGTCGAAAGTTAAATGAAAGATTAGAAGGTGTAACAAAGAATTTAAATGCAGAAGTAGCACAAGTCAAAGAAGAAACGTCAAATGTGATAGAAAGATTTAAGATGAGAATGGAGAATAATACACAGCAAATAAATATTGAAAAAGAATGTCGAGTAAGAGAAGTACAAGAAGTTAGGAGTACGATAAATGAAATAGTCAACGTAACTCGCGAATTGAAGAGAGAAAATAAAGAGATAAGGACAGAAACCCACAGTTCACAATGGCTTACACAGTTGGACGAAATATTTAAGTGTGGAAATCAGGACGGACCGAGATTTAATGGGCAAACATATGAGTCACCCATGGCGTTCATTGAGAGCCTAGAAACGCAATTCAGAAGTGGCACAAAGGACGAAAGTAAATTACGCATGGCAGAGGCGGCGATGAAGCGCGATGCTAAAATATGGTATCAATGGAAAAGGGAACAATTCAAGCAGTATAAAGATTTTAAAACAGCCTTTACCGAAAATTATTGGAGCGAAATTCAACAGGATAGAATGCGAGAATTCCTGCAAACACAAAATATAAAGCAAACATGGGCATGTCGAGGGAGACATATATGATACGGCAGTACAATACCGCCAAATACTTCAGTCAACAACGACAGGAAGCGGAATTAGTGCGTTGGTTAGCGGGGCAATTCGAGGAAGAAGTATTCCGTAATGTAGGCTTGCAAAATATAATTACAATAAAGCAACTACAAGCATATTTAAGAAACTACGACAACTATTGCGGACGAGAGAACGAATACCTAATGGAAAATAACCATCGGCACAGATATTTTAATAGACGGAGTGAACAAAGAGATGACAATAACCAACGACCTAGAGTTTCTTTCGCAGGAGAGAATCAAGAGAGAACATGGAATGGAAGAAGATTTTACGACAATAATGTCGACAGTAATCAAGATAGGAAAGAACAACGTCCAAGAACAGGAACATGGGGAGAGCGATTCCGGACAAATGTATTTCAAGGACGCCAAAATCAAACGGGAAGAGGAACAGCACGTTCTTCAAGTTTAAATTATACACGTGTAATATCAACAACACAACAACCGCAAGAGACAGAGGAAGATAGAAAGTGATGGAGCTGTTAGACCAAACGAAAATGGCCAACAGCAGGATTTTAGTTGCCGCACTAGTGTTGGAGGATAATTCATGTGGATTCCGGCACCCACGTGAATTCATTGAAGTAGACGCAAATGAAACAAATATTGCCGATGAAAATAAATTACCATTTATCAATATCAAATTATTTAATAAAACTTCAACGCGTTGGTAGACACTGGTGCGGAAATATCGCTGTTAAGTGAAAGGATAATTGAAGAAAGCAAAGATACGTGCAAGAATAAAATAATAAAAATAAACAAAACTGACATAATAAGCGCTAACAACAAAAAATTGCAACTACAAATAAAATGATACTTGTTAAAGTAAACATCAATGGAATAGAAATAAATTTTGAAGGATTGGTTATTCCAAAAATGAAGATAGACATCATTATAGGAATCAACATGATAGTTAAAAATGAGATAATTATTGACGCGAAAAATAAAAGAATAAGAATACGTAATCAAGAAGTAAGTTGGAAAAAAGATTTGGGAAAAATAGAAAAAGAAATAAGTATTTGTCATGCAATGCAAAAGGAAAATGAAGGAAGCTTTAAAAAATTTGAAAATAATAATGTTGAATACATAAATAATATAAGGCAAGAATTAAGCGAAAATGCAAATTTGACGGATTGTAAAGCAAGAGTTGCGGATAAGTACGAGCATCGTTTAACTATATTAGACGATAGCCCATTGAACAATAAGGTGTACCCGATTCCGCACGCATATAAAGAGCAAGTAAGGAAAGAAGTTAGAAGAATGGAAAAAGAAGGAATCGTCGAAAGAGCTGTTACGAGTTTTATAAGCCCACTTGTAATAGTCAAAAGAAAAACGGAGATCTCAGAATATGCCTTGACGCCAGAAAAATAAATGCACGCACAAAACCTCAATACGAAAGTCCCCAAGGGTTAGATCAATTATTAGGCCGCGTACAAGGAAAATGTGTTTTCACAAAACTGGACTTAGCAAATTCATTCTGGCTAATACCTTTAAATCGTGACTCACGAAAATACACAGGATTTAAAATGGATGGGGAAGTTTACCAGTTTAAGGTGGTGCCATTTGGCTTGTCTACGTCAGCGGCAGCATTGGTTCGTGCAATGCAACAAATACTCAAGCGCACGAAGAATATTGTGTACACTATATCGACGATATTTTGATTTTCAGTGACAGCATAGAAATTCACATTGCACATCTAAAAGCGATATTAAAACAATTAACGAAAACGGTTTAAAACTAAACTTGGAGAAATGTGAATTTTTCACAGTTAAAACAACTTATTTAGGCTACGAAATAAATGAAGGAAGAATTGGAATAAGTAATGAAAGACTTGAAGAAGTACAAAAATATCCACCACCAAAAACGTTCGTATGCTGAGGGCATTTCTAGGAATGATGAATTATTATAGAACTTTGTACCGTGTTATGCAGAAGCAACTGTAGAGTTAAATAAATTATTAAAAAGAAAGCATGTTGGGTTTGGGATAAGGATAAAGATGAAGCGTTCAACAAGATGAAGATAAATTTATTTAATAATGCAAGTTTATATTATCCTGATTTTAGCAAGGATTTTACATTGAGGACCGATGCGTCACATCATACAATTGAGCCGAACTGTTGCAAGAAGATGGTGGAGTGATGATTCCTATAGCATTTATTTCCAGAACATTAAGTGATTGTGAAACCAAATATACTGTAGCGGAGAAGGAGATGTTGGCAGTAGTTTATGCACTGACCAAGCTTAGATTTTATTTAATTGGAAGGAAATTTTTACTGGAGACCGATAATTCCTCATTAATAAACATTAAGGAGAGAAGTTTATCAAACGGGCGCATATACAGATGGGCACTCCTGATACAAGAATATAACTTCGAAATAAAACACATTCCTGGTAAGAACAATGTCACGGCAGATTGTCTAACAAGAAATAGAGAAGAGGGAGGTCAAAGATTTAAAAGTATAATGTGTGCAAATAGTGAAATGAAAGAAGTAGTAAATGAATTACGAGAACCATGGAGGAATAAAATAATTAACATGCAACAAAGTGAAGAATTTACGTCGATAATAGAAGCAATTAGACGGAATGAAATAATAAATGAAGATTTCAAGATAAAGAACCGAATTGTAGTAAAGGAAATTAAAGGAAAGGACTTAATTGTTGTGGACCAAGCGACAGCGCGAGAGATTATTAAAGATGTGCATATTACATATGGGCATCTTGGAATATACAAAACGTGGTTAACATTTCGCGAAAATTGGTATAGAAAAGGAGATATGAAACTTATCAAAAAAATAATTAACCAATGTGTAACGTGTATTTTAGGCAAAGAAAAAAATTTCAAAAATAATGTTGAAACAAGGAGCATAAGAACAAGTAGACCTTTACAGATATTAGCTATAGACTATTTAGGAAATCTAGTGAGTGGTCAATACGGATACAAACACATACTTATAGTGATAGATGTGTTTACAAAATTTATTAAATTATATCCCACGAGAAAATGCAACACGCAGCACGTAATAAAAAGTATCGAAAAATATATAAATGAAATAGGAAGACCAGAAACGATTATCGCCGATAATGCGACCTATTTCCAAAACGAAAGGTATAAGAATTATTTAGAAAGAAACAATATAAAAAGCTATTACTGTTCGATTAGGCATCCTAATGCTAACCCCGCCGAACGATATATCAAAGAAGTAGTTAAAATATTGAGAATTATGACGTTCAAAAACATAATGAATGGGTGAAATATTTACCTATGATTGAAAGTTGCATTAATGATATAGCGAATGTGACCACAAAGGAAGCTCCAATTACCTAATGAAAGGCTTAACGCCAGATAGAAAATGGAAAACGATACAAAAGTAGAAGAAATAGATAAGCTGAGAGAAGAAGTGAGTCAAAGATTAAATAGAAATGCAAAAAAATATGAGAAAAAATGAACAGCAAATTAAAAAAAGAACTGAGTTTAAAATCGGTGATAAAGTTATAGTAAAAAGACTGAGATTAGCGGACGGTAGTAAAATATTGCAGCAAAGCTCTTATTGCCATATGAGGGACCCTATCGGATTACAAGAAATTTCGGAAATACGACGTTTGAACTTGAAGATATAAAAACACACAAAATAAGAGGTAGATTCCATGCGACAATGGTGTACAAATACCAAGTAGATGAGGATGAGAGTAGTGAGAATGAATGTTGTGAATGAAACCAGCAAAACATGAATTAATGCATGGAATACTATAAGTAAAGTAAATAATGAAATGAAGAGAAAAAAGAGTTTAGATGCAATTGTTTTTTAAATATAAAAAAAAAAATGTTTTTTTTGTATGCTTAATTATTGTAATGGTTAATTACTGTGAGTAACATTTTTTTGTTTACTATTTAAAAGGGGAGTAATGCGATGTTTTAGTAATCCGTCAATTTCAAAATATGAATACATTTTCAAATCTACATTTAATTTTTTTTTTATCAGTTTATGGCACCTTGTAATTAATTTAGATTAAATTTATTAGTATGTAATTAGTAGTACATAGTTAGTTTATATTAGATTAGTGTTAGAATATTTTCAAAGTAGTTATATACGGTTTTGATTGGTTGTGCCGAGATAGATAAAACGACTTTGGCGAAGAAATTTGTTTTGAGGGTCGAGGAATGAACATTGACCGGAGGCACGTAGTATGAACAGTGCACGAGTTTATAGTAAAGAATTACATTTATTAGTTCAGTGTTATTAAAAATCAAAATTAGTGCTGACTAAAATAAAGAACAAAGTGCAGGTTGCAGTTCGAACATTATAATATTGTAAAATTTACAATATTTAATCGAAATTCAAAGATCATTACGCCAGCTAAAATATGAAACGGCTTGAACGAAGACAAATGGACATGAGGACCTTATCGTTGGCCCGCACGTAAATTAAAAGGTGTATTGGATTTGAGTGCAGCAAGATAGCAGTATAGAAAATCTTATCCAGCAATGAAATTAACAATGCCGTCATAATCAAAACCATATTAACAAGTAGGTGACTTTATAGTAGTTAAATATTTTTAGTTTTTTTTAATTCTTTTTGTTTGATAAAAATTAGTAGATTTAAGTATGTATAAATTGTTATCACAATTATCTTATTTTGTGTATTTGATAGGTGTGTAGAATAAGTTAGCTGTCGCTGTAGGGAAATAGGTTTTCTTTTAATTTTGTTTTAACTGAAACAAAAATTTATAAAATTTTTTTAATCGTTGTTTTAAGGACAATAAATGGAAAATTTAGTTCAACATAATTTTTTCATTTGAGTTTTTAAATTCTGCTCAAAAGGAAAGGTGACATCAACTGAGTTATACTTTGCATAATACTAATTTTGAATGACACACATTTCGTTATTTAAATTAAATTTCACTCCACTTAATTTGTGACCTTGGGAGCCCATTGCAATATATGTATATATAATCAAATGTTTTTAAATTATTTAATACAAACAGACATTACAACAATTAAATTAAGAATTATTTACAACAATTATTACACAATAATTTTCGAATGTTCGTTACAAATATTTTGTTTACATTCGCTACACGATTGTTTTTGTTTACGATCCTAACTTTAGGACACAAATAGCATCTTCTTCTAATATTTTCTTTATTTTCTAATTTTAATTTTTTGTAGAAATTGGTTCATCTACAAACTGATTCATACAGTGCTGGATACTTAGCTGCAACCCTCTAGATTGTCTTCTTCTAATATGAGGAACTACTAAACTCTCAGATAAAGACAACAAAAATAAACGCCTCTTTTCGTGTTTATTTTTGTTCCAATCTGGTTTTAGATTGGTCCAGATAACATAAGCTGCGACACCACTTACGTCTAAAAGATTCATAAAAATGTAAATGGCCAACGATTTGTTTTACGTTTACTCATGTATTTATGAACCATTTGGTCTAATGTATCCACACCACACTTAGTGTGGTTATAATACATTACCATTTCTGGTTTGTTCTTATAGTCGCTATTGTCTCCTTGATTGTGATGCATAGTTGACAAGATTATCACACTTTTGTTCTTTTGGGTACATACGATACCAAAGATGCATGTGATGTGAACCCAAAATTGAACTTTCTTCATTCCGTTTCTTGCTAGGCAAAAATTCTTGCGGTATAAAGCGTTTGTTTTTTTCACAGTTCCTACGCATGTTAGTCCATTTTTCAATAAGCGTTTTGCTAACATATAATCTGTGAAATAATTGTCAAATGTCACGTTTCTGTTTGAATTATAAAACGGTTCTACTAGTTGTTCAACTACACTACTTGCGAGGCCTTTCGCAACTTGATTGCCTTCTTTTCCGATGTAGGGAATCCCATTTAGAGGATAGTACGTTTGGGAATCGCATGCCCACCAGATCTTCAAACCATATTTATCAGGTTTTGATGGTATATATTGACGGAATGGACATCTTCCTCGAAAAGGTACAAGCTGTTCATCCACTGTTATATTATCTCCTGGTAAGTAATGCTTTTGAAATTGTTATTGACCATTTCCCAAATTTCCCTTATAGGTGCAAGTTTATCTTTTTTCTCCGTGGATTACGGGTTTCTTTGTTATCAAAACGTATAAATCGTAATAAATTTTTAAATCTTTTCAATCCCATAGTCCCTCGAAAAATTGGTGGCCCGTATAAAGCACTCCACAGCACATCATAGCTGGTTTCATTTGCGCTCAGATGGCCAGCGCTCAGTAACAAACCGAAAAAGCGCGAATTTCGATGTTGTCACATGGCTTCCAAATAATATCTTTCAACATCGATTTGGCTTCATTGTTTGTACGTAAAACAATTTCAGAGACTATATCGTCGTCTAAAAATAAACAAAAGCGTCAATTGGTTCGTCAATAATTTTTCCCTGCGGTATTATCGCTTTATGCAACTTTGATTTGATTATGTTACACGAACGAGATCGACCTGTAGGAGCAGGTTGGCTGCTCCATTCTGTGCCATCTTTAGAACTGTATTTCGATGTAGTAACAACATGTAAATTATGCATCTCTTCGCCTTCATCCAGTTCTTGAATGTCTTCAGCTTCACTAGCAGATGAAACATGATCTTCTTCTTCCTCGTCACTTGATGAATCAATTACATATTCTATGTCGTCGTCATCTTCCTTCCATGGATTTTGGGCTATTTTTTCCAGTTCTGCGTGAGTTAACTTTCGATTCATTCTTATGCGGCACAATCACATTCACAATTGCATACGAACTAAACTTCAAAGAAGTATTGGCATGAATATTTATACTTGTACTATTATCTTTTCATAAATACAGGGAAAGTTTTCTTTTATTGTAAAACCAAAATTTTTCACTAATTAGCTATATATAAAGACACTGTAATTATGTAGATGCTCATTAGATAATCCTCAAAAGCAATTATTTTTCGATAAACAATTTAGGGCTTACTAAGCCCGCTTACCCGGTAATGAGTATTTAGAAGGATTTGCCTGATAAGATTAATATACACAAAATATAATCCAAAATTTTTCATAAGTAAATAGCAAATACTGTTTTGAAAGAATTCTGGAATGCATTAAGTCAAATTATATTTATTAATATAAATATTGAAGTTTGATTCCGTCGTCGGGCCTACTAGGCCCCCTTGCCCGGATAAGGGTTAAATAACAAAGTGATATTATAAATCACTTATTTTATAATAAAATTTATAAAAAAAAAAAAAAAAAATTTAAAAAAAAAAAAAAAAAAAAAAAAAAAAAAAAAAAAAAAAAAAAAAAAAAAAAAAAAAAAAAAAAAAAAAAAAAAAAAAAAAAAAAAAAAAAAAAAAAAAAAAAAAAAAAAAAAAAAAAAAAAAAAAAAAAAAAAAAAAAAAAAAAAAAAAAAAAAAAAAAAAAAAAAAAAAAAAAAAAAAAAAAAAAAAAAAAAAAAAAAAAAAAAAAAAAAAAAAAAGTGGTATTTATCAAACTCACTTTTTTTTTTTATAAATTTTTTTTTTTATAAAACAACTAAATTTTTAAAAATATTTTTAAAAATATTTAAAAAAAATAAAAAAAAAACAAAAAAAAAAAAATAATAAAAAAATTATAAAATAACTTTTTTTTTATTATATTTTTTTAAAAAAAAAAACAATAAAAAAAAAAATAAATTTTTTATTCCTTTTTTTTTTATAATAAACAAAAAATTTTTTTTTTAATTTTTTTTTTTTTTTTTTTATTCAACAAAAAAAAAAAAAAAAAAAAAAATAAAAAATATTTTTTTTTACTTTTTTTTTTTAACTATAAATTTTAATTATTTTTTTTTTTTTTTTTTTTCTTTTTTTTTTTTTTTTTTTTTCTATTTTTAAAATTATTTTTTTTTTTTAATTTTACTTTTTTTCAATAAAAGTATTAATTTTAAATGTAAGCATAAGATTTATTTATTATTATTATTGTTAACGTTTAATTTTTGTAGAGAATTTGTTCGAAGATGACTTTTAATTTGTTTTAAAGTCGAAACCGGTCAAAATTTATATTAAATACAAATATTGATAACAATTATTTTTATAATTAGATAATACATACCAATACATATTAATGGATCCATCATTCGTTTATAATAATTATCAAGTTTACTTTTTTATTTAAAGTGTAGACGTCGTTTTGACAGATCTTCAGGTTACATAAGTAAATGTCAGTTTTAAATTAAAATGAGCAACCAATCAGCTTTTGCAACTACATTTAGTCAATTGGAGTATATACAAGGGCAGTTTAGAAATGATCTGGCCTTAAGTAGAAAAAACACAGTTTTTGGGTTTAAAACGATTTATTTCTCAACATAGTCTCCTTTAGCTCGATACCTTAAGTAAGACGATTTTCTAATTTTTTTCATCCCATCCGAATAATACGTTTTCTTGAGCACTTTAAAATAATGTGAAGTTTCAGCGTTTGATGTAAAACGGGTCCACCGAGCCATTTTTCTAAGTTTGGAAACAGTAAAAAATCGCTGGCTGCAAGATTTGGAGAATACGGTGGGTGGTCGACTAATTCGTAGCCCAATTCGTGTAATTTTGCCATGGCAAATGCCGACTTGTGCGCCGGTGCGTTGTCTTCGTCAAAGAGCATATTTTTACGTGCCAAACCTGGGCGTTTTAGGCGCAATTCGGCATCGAAACGCTCCGTAGTACGCCCCAGTGATTGTTTTTCATTTTCCTAAGTAGTTAATATGAATTATGCCTTTCGCATCCCAGAAAACAGTTGCCATCACTTTATCGGCCGACTGAGTGGTCTTTGCCTTCTTCGACGGCTCTTCGCCGCTCTTGCGCCCCTGTTTTGACTGTTCATTGGTTTCTGGTGTGTAGTAATGCACCTAGGTTTCATCAACGGTAACAAATCGGCAAAAAAAATCCTTCCGATCATGCTTGATCTGCTCCAAAAGCTTCTGCAAAGTTATCACACCTTGGCGCTTTTGATCGATTGTCAGTAAACTCGGCACCCATCGCGCGGAAAGCTTTTTCATTTTCAAATGTTAGTGTACGATGTTTCAAACACGTTCACATGAAATGTCTAAAGCCTCAGCTATTTCACGAAGCTTGATTCGACGATTTGCCATAATCCTATTGTGCACTTTATTGATCATTTTTGGCGTAGTGGCCTTAATTGGTCTCCCGGTAGATGGTTCATCGAAGACACTCGTACGACCACGAACAAATACAGCTTTCCAAAATTTTATTGTTGCTAACGATGGTGCAGACTTGCCATAAACTTCATCTAACTCGGCTTTGATTCCTGCATTGGTTTTCTTTTTATGTGAAGGAACTTAATCACCGAACGATATTTGAGTTTTTCCATTTTATTGAAAACACAAAAGTTGCTTGCTTCTGGCGTCTGTTAAAACAAAACTAATAGATTGTTTTGTTTGAAATTTTGACAAACGTCATGTATTGGATAGCAAATATTAAAACCGAGAGGAATTTGTTTTTAAGTAACGCCATCTGTCAACGGCTAGATTATTTTCAAACTGTCCTCAAACTAGTAACGAAATGATTTTCTGCAGACATTTACATATGGCAAAATTTTCTCTAGTGGTTTATGACTACAAAATGTAAAGTTTTCATAGTGGTGGTGGAAAAATCCATTTTCTCTAATTGTGCGGAATTATTCTCAAAAAAATTGTATATTACAAATGTTACATAAGCGGCTATTATTACACTATTATTACTCTATTCGTTCAATAATAGCCTTTATTAGAGTAATTCGTATAATAATTTACTATTTTTGCATGATTAACAGAATTCCGCATTCAAAATCTACAGAATGCAGAAATTGATTAACATAAAACTTTTTAAAACCCGATGTCGTTCTGTTAGGACACATACCATTTTTTTAATTATCTTTTTTTTCGCCTAAAAATGAATTATGAATGTTTAATGACACAGTATATCACAATATCAATTTTGACCAATCGAGACACAATGTCAATGTTTAATTCCATAATGTGAAACCTCATCAATATCCGGTAAATAAATTATTAGGATTGCAGAAACTTGTATAATATAATTTACGCTAAATTCAATTATCATTTTTGCAACTTCAAACATTATAAAAGCATTTCAATTATTATAAAACAAACAATAGTTATTGATTTATTGAATTCAAATATTATACAAAAATAGAAATTAATGAATCGATTCAATTCTATTATTTGCATTATGTCATAAAATAAATATTAATCTGCATCTAACACACTTGGCCATGGATTAATACGTGTTAAATGTATCGATCCAATTACGGTCTCACCCCCTTGGCAACATGGGTTTATAAAATAACACATTTAACCAAAATCCGCCAACACACCCTGATTGCTCACTTGCAGAAATACATAAATTTCAATCGTCTGGCGAAGGTTCTTCTAAATGCCAGACACATTTCTTAGATGTTAGTCGAGATTACTTTACAATTGCTTAAGTTTTTTGTATGTGTTTTCTTAATCGTAAAACGATTATCATCCGGCGTGAAAAGTACGATGAATCGGTTTCTTTAATCAAACTTGTTTCAAATTTCTCAGATTAATTTAGATTCTATTTGAGATAAATTCATTTGCTGCTATTAATTTAATGCAAATCTTGTATGAAAGATCCATTAGAGATGTGGTTTTATGTTAACCGAATTTATAGTATGTCGCTTTTAAACAAAAGCTCATTTAGTCTTTGGCGATAAGTCAATTAATTAATCCAATTATGTAGAGACGTATTCCAATTTTCTCGCGTGTGTGTTATGTCAAGGTTTTTGTTTTTCTCGTCATATGTATTATGTAAGTGATACGACAGCTTTCGAACGAATAACATGTTCTAATTTCAGTTTTCATTAAAACCTTAACGTCAGTTTAAATTTTGTAGCAATTTTTACTTTGTTAGTATTGTAGTAACTTTGTTAATTTAAAAATGTCACCTGATTTTTTTACTGAATTTTTTTTTCTTCGTAAGGTTAAGCTCTCCTGGGAATTTTAATCTTGCCAGTGTATCTTTACAATAAATCAGAGGATTATATGTCATAGTAATATTTTTTTTGTTCTTACATTAATTGATCATAAATCTTTTACAATCATTATACGTATAATTCTTGTAATTAAACTCAAAACATTTTGCATGCACAAAAGTGTGATTTCGGCTTAGAAGTATTTTGAAAATACAGTATGTCTCAAAAAAGTGTGGCGCATCAAAGTTATATTTTTTCTTATGGGACACCCTGTATTTGATTGCGTTTTTTGATTGCCCGTATAAAACAAGGGATACTTTCATAAAGTTATTCTTATACCTAAATACAGAGTGTTCTGAGTTACCTCGAATTTACTAAAAATATGGACTATTAAAAAAAAATTCAATTTCTTCTAATCCAATAAATCCTAACAAATTTACTCTTACGGCTAAATAATTGGATATTTAATTAATGTATTCTATAATTAAATATTAAACATCTCTTTACAGGGTGTTCAGAATTTACACGTTAATTATTAGATCATTATTGACTTTTAATGTATTGTTTATAATTGTTCATTCTACCAATTGAAAAATTTGCAGACACACAAAATAATGTGATAAACAATGTCAAATTCGCTGCTAACATCTCGACCTGCAAACCATCCTCGCACTCGCAAAAGGTCGGTTTCTGGCCTAGTGATACAAATAACTATTTCGGTGGTCTGTCTACAATCACTGATTTTGCATAACCCGAAAGCTGCCAGAAACACCCCTTTTCTTGGCCTCGGCCGCCAAAAAAGTTACTAAATGTTGGCAATATCACATTATACCCATGATACGGAAATCAGTACAATTCTCATGCTGGAATACGTAAATAATAGGTTGCAGTACTCTTTTACATCTTATTTTATAAACCTTTTAATAATAATAATAATAATAATAAAGTTTATTTGTTCAACAGAAAAATAAATTCCATTAACAGAACAAAAATACAATTACACAGTAGTGTAGAAAACAGAAAAAATAACTAATAAAATAATAAAATATAAAAATGGTAACCGATCTAGTACAATTAGTATAATATTTATTTATAATAGTTAAATATACGTAAATACCTATCAATAATACAAACTTAACTAAAGTGATCGTTTATATTTTGCAAATATTAAGCTACAATTAAATTTTCACTATCGAAATGTATATCACAATTAGCAGAGATAGTGTTAAAAATACAGCAGATGTTCATCATTGGTGATTTATATAACATATTTGATTTAAAATTAGGATTATAAAAAATTAAATTAGATCGGGAATGGTAATAAGGTACATAGTAGTAAACTAATGAAAGTAAATGTCAATTTGATTATGAACTAATTTATGAAGGAATTTAAGACTAAACAATTCTCTGCGTAACTTTAAAGGCTGAATATTAAATCTTTGTAACAAATGAGCTTGGGATAAACCTCTTATTGGGTAAGTATTATCCAATTTGTATGTTAAATACTTCAAGAATTTTCTTTGAACAGATTCAATTTTTAATATTTGATATTTGTATACAGGGTACCATATTAGAGAACCGTACTCAAGAATTGATCTAACCAGTGAAAAATACAATATTTTCAACAAATGAACATTAGTAAATGATTTAGAATTTCGAATGATAAATCCAAGAGTTTTATTACATTTATTACAAATTTCAGTAATGTGACCAGCAAAGGTGAATTTAGAATCAAAATTAACACCAAGATCCTTTATTTCTAAGCAGCGTTCTAGTAATATTGAATCAATAGCATAAGAAAAAGTTATGGGTCGAAATTTTCTAGTGTATGTTAATATTTTACATTTTCCAATATTCAACGATAACTTGTTATCAGAGCACCATTGTTGCAATTTATTCAAATTGTCTTGTAAATGTATGGTAGATATCGAAGTAAAAATTTTTAAGTCATCAGCAAACAAAAGATGATTGCACGTTAGATTAAGGGATAAATCATTAATAAATAATAAAATAAAAGTGGCCCAATGATAGAACCTTGAGGAACACCTGATGTTGGTATAATAGGCAGAGAAGTAAAATTATTATAAGTAACACTTAGATAACGATTATTCAAATACGACTGAAGTAGTAAGATTAGTGAATGGTCAAATCCAAATTGTTGGAGTTTGACCAATATAATGTCATGAGAAATACGATCGAAGGCCTTAGCTATATCCGTATAAATAACGTCCACTTGCCCTTGTGAGTCTAATGTTTTACTAATGTACTCACTGATACATACAAGATTAGTAGTTATAGTAGAACGTTTTTGCATAAAGCCATGCTGTTTAGTAGAAATTTGGTTTTTCACTAAAGGATAAATTCTTGAGTATAAAACTGATTCAAATATTTTACTAAAATTGTTAATTATACTTATAGGCCGATAGTTAGTAATATTAGTTGGATCACCATTTTTAAACACAGGACAAATGTAAGAAGTTTTTCAAAGCAGAGGAAACTCACCAGTAACAATTGACATATTAATTAACAAATGCAACGGCTTAACAAAGATATTTGAAAAAATTTCACCAAAAGCTGGGGATTTGATCTGGGCCAGCTGAATTTTTGTTTTTAATTTAGAAACTGCTTCTAATATTTCCTCTTCCGAGATGTTGACAATATTAATAAGAACATTACTCTGATTAAGAGAATTGAAGTTATAATTAAAAGAGAGTCAGTTCTAGAGGGTAGATAAACACTACCAAAGTAGTTTAAATGCGTTCACTATAATATCAGGCATAAAAGTTCAGCGTTATTATAAAACATTTTATTGGGTATGTACAGAATTCCCTTTTATTATTTATAAATTTCCAAAAATATTTAGGATCATTAGGAATTGTATTCTGTACCTATGCAATGTAATTCAAATATGCAGATTTAATTTGACATTTAGTTAACCTTCTCAAGAGATTTAAAAGAAGCAAGATCATTATAATTATTGTGTTTTCTGATACGTTTTAATGCTTTAACTTTTTGCGAAGATTAATTATAATTTCACTATTAAACCATTTTGGATATGTAGAAAAATTATTTTTACATACAGGGACAGATGTATCTAATACTGAGTAAAGCTTATCATAAAATGTACTGCATGCTGCATTTATATCACTAAACTGATTTAAAAATGACCAATCAGTATTTAGTAAGTTATGAGTAAGTAAAGCATAGTCTGCTTTGTTAAAATTGTATTTCTTTGATGAGTTGTTAGTGCGGAACGGCTTTTTTAGAAGGTGATGTACCAGAAAAGGAAATATGCAAAGCAGGATGATAAACATCTTCCGTAACAATCGGTATTTCATCATGAACTATAGACTGTAATAACTTAAACAGCATGGAAATTCAAACTTAGAAAAAAATAGTTCAAATAAAAGTCGAGATTAAAGTTATAGACAATCAAATTTCCAACAACGTTTTCTCCATAACTTTTGTATATTTGCCAAATTTCATAAAAATTGGGCCGGTGGTATTCTTTTGATATCAGTGTCACATATGGACGGACGGGGCCGCCACCAAACAGATAACTTTTTGCTTCATTGTAACTATAATTCGCCGGAAAAAATGGGTGTTAAAATTTTGGTTTGGAAATGACAATGACAACACAATTAAATGGTCTTATAATAAATAACGAAATGTAAATGAAACTGTCATCTAATTGTGGGTGCTTTTCGAATTTTTACGACTTTAGTTTAATTTTTTAGAATTTTATATATCAACAGACCTGTATGAATGTATAAACTATACATAGTTTTTTTTTTTTTGTTCTAATATGTTTTGGTTTAGACATAGTTTATTGCAAAATATACGTAACCGCAGCTTTAAACAAAAGTGTTAAAATCCCTTTTAATTCCAAATTTACCACAGATACATAATTAAAGTAATGCCTAAAAAAAATGATATAAATAATCAGGTGAGTATTCCTCCAAGATTATAAATTTTTTATACAGTTGCTCTTCTCGAGCCCTTCTAGGTGGAGAGTGAATGAAACAACAACTCAATATGTTGTCAACGCCGACGTTTCGCCCCCTATGCGTAGGGCTTTATCTGTTATGAGCTTGATAAAGCCCTACGCATAGAAAAGCCCTAGCATGACAACATATTGGTGTTGTTTCATTCACCTTCACCTAGAAAACTCGAGAAAAAACTTTAAACTATATAAAAGATATAAATAATATATATATTGAACAAAAACGCCTTCCAGGATGGAGCTTGTACAAAAAGGTAACCTGTGATTGCCAACGTTTTACCTCGTAGGGAGGCTTCATCAGGGCGAGAAACTTGAAACAAACAAAAGTAAGTTCAAGGTAGACAACTGATAACTCAAAAGTCTGGAATAATAAGTATAATTTTTGAAATATGGGAAAAAAATAGTTTTAATTAATGTTTAGTAGTTTAATTAAATTTTACGGTGATATTACCAGCTTCGGAACCCCTCAACAGGACCCAACCTTGTTTGAAACACCCTGATTTTGTGGTTGCAACTGTGTATTGCTTTATATAAAGATATTTTTGAGAAAAATGACCTGAAATTCACCAAAATCTTTATTTAATCAAAATTGTTAAAAATAAAAATAAAGTACTAAAGTAAATGTTCGCCGTTAACCGCACTGACAGCCAAACGTCTTGAACATTGTGAATCTCATCAATTATTCTTTCTCC
>JALBCR010004179.1:0-88735 GCA_030710515.1 Abscondita cerata
TCAGTACTTGTTCAGTTACATGTGCTGTTTTAATCTTAAATTGGCATTCTAGATGATACAACACGTCCGTTCTTAACAGTGAAAACTTTACTAAAACCTGGATAGTAAAAATCGCATTATTATAATTTAATCTTAATATCCTCAAAAAGCATTTTATTTTATTCCTCTTTCTATGTCCACCTGACACACTTTTCAATAATGTATTCAGAATTACTGTATCTTCTGCAAATGCAGGAATAAACCTCCTGTAATATGACATCATTTCCCAAAAAACCTCTCAAAGTTTTAAATCTTTTAGTATATGGATAACACGTGTTCTTATAATCTTGTCATTGCTTATACCAATGTTGTTTATTTCAATTTGATATCCCAAATATAAAATTTTGCAAATTTCATTTATATTATAGTATTACTTTTATATAAATTGTTTTTAATGTAGCCCCAAAAGAAAAAAATCCATCGGTGTCAAATACAATGAACGTATTGAGGCCACCTAATTTATCCATTGGTCCCCATCCAATTATTTCTAAAATAAATAGATAGTATTTCAACAATATTTCTCGTATTGTGAAGGAGTTGCATCGTCTTGTTGAAAAAAATATATATTTTCTATTATATAATGGTAACTTGTCCAAAAAATTTTGAAAAATGTGTTTGTTTAGTATTATAGAGTAACGTTCACCATTCAGTTGATTTTCATAAATATGATATACCAGAACGCGGTTGCCCAATAAAGCACACAAAACACTAAAACCGAATGGTTCCTGATTTTGCACAGTAATGTTACGCCTAGGATTGATATCGGACCACCAGTGCTCATTACGTCGATTAAAAATTCTAGCACTACAATTTGACGGCTTGAAATTGATGGTTTTTCAACCACCGTGTTGATGATATCTTCCTCGGCATTTACAATTACACTAATTTTGGGTCGTCAAAATTGTTCGTAGTATAGGATATTTTTCTGGTTCATTAAAACCATTTTGGTGATTTAATTAATAAAATGTCAATTATCAAACAGAACATTTGTTATTTACATAATTTACTTTAACAATGTTAATTAAATGAATTGTGTTATTCTACTCAAGATGCAAACAACATAAATGTTATTTTTGAAATCAGAAAAAAAAGTTCTCTTGAAAACTCTAATAACATACAGGGCGTTACATTTAAAAAATACATCATATTTATATTTCGCTCTGTAACTAAACTATTGATAGCATTTTAAAAAATGTAAGATTAGAACCATACAACTTTCATATATAACTTTTTCTTTCTACGAGTAATAATAAAACTATAACAAAGTTGGGTAATTTATGAGTAAATGACTCTGTACATACTAAATATTCTGTACCTCAAAAAATAACTAAATAAAATGCTTCTTACCTTCAATAGTTTAGCTCTCCGCATCCAACACAAAACATAGGAGTTTCACTATAGGAAAAAATTGATTTGATCCACTAAGGCTATGAAATTCTCGTATTGACATTATACTTATTTTATGACTGTATACATTACAATTAATTAATTATTGCGTGTTTCTTATTGTAATATTCTCTAATTTCATTTTTGAAAATGAGCGTGTATACAATCCCTGAGAAAATTGAAATGGTTAAGGGGGTATACAGTGGTGAATGTTATAGAACCACTTCTGCATTTTTTTCTGCACTTTTTCCAGAATGGCTAATAGCAAATTTTAAGAAGACTATTTCACGAAACTGGCAGTGTCGCAAGCCTTCTCAATAACGCTTGTCGTGAGTTGCACGTTACGACGAAAATCGAATTTGCAGCGCACGCTACGTATTTCCCATTGGTGGATCCTTTAATTCACAAAATTTATCGCGACGATGAGCGGACATTTTGCTCTACTTTCTTCTGTAATACATGGGTGTTTGGCGTGCATTTTGAAGCTAAAATTTTACACAAATTATTGGTGTGTGTTTCAATAATAAGTCGAATTGCGTGTTTAAATTTAAATCCAACCGCATCCACCGTAAGTACACGTTATTTTCTTTTCTTTTGTGGTTGTATTATTTCTAATTACGACGTATGCTTTAGCGTGATATCTTGACTTCATACTCTCGTCTTATTACAATCCTGGATAATTCGTGGAGAGGGTGCTAAAATGGATTAATTAAAAATCCTTCCTTCTATAAAACTTGACGACGCTACTACGGTTTCGCCTACATTAAAGATGCCAGGCGGCCAATAAGCTCAACCGGCTGAGGGGTTGTTCACGCGGCGTGCCTGTTGCTTCGAGGGAGCAATCAGCCTTCCGTGCTTCGTCGTCTAGTTATCCTAAGAGAAATTCTGTGGCTACCGATCTTCTAAAGCTGTCAACTAGTGTCGTTAGTAAGAACCTTCCTTATCGGAGACTACATGCCTCAGAACACAGTTTAGAGTTTATTATTTAGAAAAGAGCACGTGTGTCGGTCAAGTTTACTTGATAACCAATCCCTTAATTGGAACGCTAACTTGCAATTTGGGAATTATAACAAACAAAAAGCTTAACTTTGAATTTCGACATATTGATTGCGAGCTTTAATTAATTTGTTGTTGCTAACGCCACGTCAGTCTTATGGGACAGAATCTCTTACTTCTCACATATTCTCCTAGTATTTTAAAGTTGTATTTGCTATATTTAATTGTCTATTTGTCTCTCTGATTTGTGTGTTCGTTTTAGCGTATTAGACCTTAAGTAAAGAGCCTATTGAATTCCTGTTGATTCAGTTTTATTTCTTTCTATTACCCAGCAGGTGGTACCTCGTTAGGCAGCAGTTTATTTCTTTTCAGTTCCTCAAGAACCTCCCCAACTCACCGACTAAAGCTGGACACTGCTGCGCTAAGCATTACAAATACGGGATCTTCCATGAATTTAGTGCGCTACTTCGAGCCAAATAGAGTTAGTTCTTCTTTCCTGGGTTAGTATCGCTAGAGCCGTCACTTTCTCTTATTATTATTTGTGTAACTTCAAGCGTTACAAACCGATGCTAACAAAAGGCAAAAATTTTGTGAAACATTGCAATATTGATATAAATTTTGTTAAGAATATTTGCTTTGCCGATGATTGTTGATTCAGTTTCAATGGAGTTACAAACAACCAAAACTATCGTTATTGGAGAACTCAAAACTCTTATTTATTTGTACCAGCGCACACACCGTATCCCCAAAAGTGAATGTTTGGTTTGAAATATTCTCTAATACCATAATAAGTTAATTTTTTATTAATGGGGCATTTACAGCGGATGAGTATAGAAATTTATTGATGCAGCAAATTTTACCCGCATTATATCAAGTAGCTGAAGAAGATGTGGTTGTGTGGTATCAGCATGATGAGTATCTAGCACATAGTACAAATCCAAATAAAACAACTTTTAAATGAAGCACTTCCCAGAACCTGGATTGGAAGAGGTGGGGAAGTTATTTGGCCACCAAGATCACCAGACTTGTCTTCCAACGACTTCTTTTTATGACCGTACATATCTTCATAGTTTTACACCGATAGACCCCACAACACAATTGAGTCTTTAAAAGATAAAGTTGTGGAAGTTTGCTCCAATATACCAGCAAATGTGATTGCAAATGTGTAACAAAACTTCTATGACCAATTGAGGCACTATTTATCAGTAAATGGACAACACTTTGAACAGTTGCTATAAACCAACTACTTCTCATGTAATACTTATTAGCTTTCACTTTTGTATGTCTATCAACAAATATGTCATTTTTAGGACCTCTAACACATTTATAGCAAAGAATTTTTAATACGATGTAATTAAAACTTAAAACGACAATCACTTTTAATAAAAAAACCGTATTTGAAATTACAACATTGTTCTTGGATGGTTTGAAAATAACAATCTTGTTCGATTGACTCTTGTATTCTAGTAAAACCTGAAATAGAAAGTCAAAAGAGAAATAGCAAATTGAATAATTTAAAGCATAAACCATTTTGTTCTCAGTATTCTTAAAATTAAAAACTTTAATCAAACATCTGCTAAAAAACTTCATTTCACCGTCCAATTTTGGGTTATACTTTATTTCGCTGATACCGAATAAAGTCCTAACAATACAAACAGCAAAAATCGGATATTCCAGCTCATATTTCTGATGTTAATTTCATCAATTACAACTTTATAAACTCAGTTGCAACTAGTTCTGTAATTAATAATTCAAAAATGGATGATTTATATATTAACAATACATCAAACTTTTTAAAAGCAAAATTAAAGTTGTTATTGTTGATGAGGATTCAGTTTTACGGCATCTTTGTAGTATCTAGTCTAAAGCTGTTGGTTCAGATGACATTACAGTTGGCATGTAGGATCTATGCTGTCCTTACTTATTAATTTATTTAACTCATATTATGAATTATTGATTAACCAATGGAGTGTTTCCTGATGCCTGGAAAACGGCTAAATTCATACCGTTATCCAAGACCAAACAACCTAATATGTTTAAAGACCTACGACCAATCAGTATTTTACCATGCCTATCCAAAGTCCTCAAAAATTATGCCCGAACAAATCCATAAACATCTCTCTACCAACAATATTTTACCGCAAATGCAATCTGGGTTTAGACCTGGATACAGTTGTAATACTGCACTTCTTAGTGTATCCGATAAAATTGAAAGAGCTATAGATAATAACCAGCTTTGCATATTCACCTTAATAGATTATTTTAAGGCGTTTGATACCATTAATCATCAATTACTGTTGTCAATATTACATTATTTTGGCTTTGAAAACGGGGCGGTCAATTGGCGAAAAGATATATATATATATATATATAATCGATCTTAATATGTAACCCCTCTACAGAATAAATCTAATGTATGAATGTAAGCTTTCGCGGCTGTTGTCACTAAGATTATTATCTTCCGGGTTGAGCCGTGTTCGTCCTTCTTTCCTACGTTCTCTGCTTGACGTCTGTAGAGTAACTTCTGAAGAAGCTAACAGCATGGTTAGCGAAACGTCAAGCAGAGAACGTAGGAAAGAAGGACGAACACGGCTCAACCCGGAAGATAATAATCTTAGAATAAATCAAACTTTTTACCCCTAATTGCAGGTGTTCCTCAAGGATCCATTTTAGGTTCACTGTTATATATAATCTATACTTTTCAATTAGAAAAATGTTTAAAACATTGTGATTCTCACTTTTATGCGGATGATTCGCAACTACTATATATTTTGATTCAAATAATATTCTGGCTGCAAACGAATGTGTTAACAAAGAATTTAATAACCTTGTTAAATACTCAAATGATTATGGCTTAACTATTAACCCACAAAAATGTTCTGTTATGCTTTTTGGTAAATCATTAAAAAGAGACAATAATGTTGATATAGTATCAGTAGTTATAGATAATGTGAAAGTCTCGGTTCTGTATCAAGCAAAAAATCATGGACTTTGGTTTGATTCAACTCTACGATATAAAAAACACGTTTCAGTTATGATACAAAGGTCATTTGCAAGTTTGAAGTTAACATTTTATAACAAACACAATTTAAAAATCAAAATATGAAGATACTTCTTTGTGAACTTCTTGTTTTATCCCACTTATATTTTTGTAATTCTGTTTACGGTCCATGTTTAGATTACATAGATATTAGAAGAATTCAGTTAATGCAAAACTCTTGTCTTACATTAATTTTTGGGATTAGAAAGTACAAACGAATATCTCACAAATTAAAACAAATTAAATGGTTAAATATGACAAATAGAAGACTATTGCCTTATGGATGTCTAATACATAAAATTATACTAAATAAAAAACCTGATTACTTATATAACATAGTTCAATTTAGAAAAGATTTACATAACGTTAATATACGGTCGAAAAATGAATTAACGCTTCCTTTTGTAAAACATCTTTTCTCAAAAGATCATTTTCCTATAATGTTGGTAAGATGTATAACTTATTTCAAGAACATTTAAAGTCGGCAACATTAATAGTATATTATGATACGCGTTTTTATAAGAAGCATTTTAGCGCACGCACGGGTTTAGGGCACGACGAGCGCAGCGAGGAGTCCTAAAAAGAGTAAGTGCGACAAAATGCCTTATAAACGAGTATCATACAATACTTTTTTCTATTTTGCGCCTCTTTTACAAAATAAATAAAATATATTTTGAAATAAAAATTCATGTCGATATTTTTAATTTTTGAGGTTGGCAATACAAACTGTCAGATTATGGAACTTTGAATGTGAATTTATACAGTATTTAAAATTCCACCAGAAATTAACGATATTGCGTTTAAACACCTAAGCATTTCTTATAATTGGATCGGCTTCCATATAGTTTCTACTAATTTATAGTATAATATAAAGTAAAATCAACAAATATGAACATTAATTTTTATTAAATCGAACAACAATAGCCAAAACAAAAACGCAGACATTATAAAAACAACATCAATTTAAATATTGTAAATTAATGTTTTTGGTTTCTGCTATGTATGGTGGACCAGAAATCTTTTAAAATTACAGGCATCCACAACAAAAAATTTCTAAAACTTAAATTTGTTGATATCCTGAGAGTCTAATGTGACATTTTATCTTGAGGCTTGAAAATCGGTGAGAATCCCAATTAATCGAAATGCCTGGCAACTCTAATCGCAATAAACAAGAAATGTTATAGTTGTTTCAAAAGAATTTCTCATATCGTATTTGCTAAAATCATAAGAAAGGAGTTGGCAACTTTTCATTGTACTTAATTTGATTACGATTTCTATGACTTCAGAATCCAGTAAAAACATATGGCAGTTCATTCATAGGTAGAACCATGTAATACATTGATAATTTGTTCGTTCGGTTTACCGTGATCACTGGATATAAAACATATGTGGTGTTGATACAGACTTAGGATATAAGTTTCCATTAAATCATCCATTCATCAGCAGAATTCGCAACTTCGAATGCATGTGTGTTTATTGCTTGTAGTACAGTATCAAATCAATGTCATCACATAGACTTAAATGATTTCCAATAAAAAGCATTAATAAAATATTAAAATATAATTAGAATTTTTTCTACTTATGCCCTTTCACAACCCATTTTAATGGAAAAACTTACAATTGAGATATTTAGGGACTTTTGTGGCAGTTGGCAGTAGCTAGCTACAATTTTGAGTTCGAAAATTTAATATAATTAAATTTATTAAAAATGAGTTCTGATGATAGCATTCCGTGTACTCCTCCAGAAATACGAGAAATTGCTGGCAATACTGTTGGCAACTTACTGCCTGGTAAGTCTAGGCTAAAATACGAAAACAATATAAAATTTTGACGAATGGTGTGTTGCCAATAAAATACAAGTATGTTCGGAGAACGTTTTATTAGCTTACTTTGAGCTACAAAGAAAAAACTACAAGCCTTCGACAATGTGGACAATTTATTCTATGCTTAGATCTTGTTTAAGCATAAACAAAAATATTGATATTTCGAAATACAGTAAGTTGCAAGCTTTTTAAAACGTTCTTCTGAAGGTTACACTCCAAAAAAGCAAAATCCTGGAAGAAGAAGATATTAGCAAATTTATCAAGGAAGCGATTGATCAAACATACTTGGCAATGAAAGTAGGTATCATATATATTTACAGCTTCATTTCGAATAAGTAGCGTTAATTTCAGATCATCTTAATAATGGGGTACTGTGGCGTTTTAAGGCGCGAGGAACTAACCAGCATGAGTTTATACGACATTATATATAAAGTTGATTCAGTAATGGTTTCTGTCCCTAAAACAAACAATAACGTGCCAGAGTCTTTGCCATAACCAATCCGAGTTGGATCGATTTAATAAAAATATATGCTAATTTTCGACCCTCAACAGCAACGCATAAGCGATTCTTCTTAACTTACCAAAATTGCAAATGTGTGACAGCCCAATTGGGATTAACATCATGGGAAGAGTTTCAAAGGATATCGCCAAATACTTGAAATTGCCAAACCTGAACTTTTACTGGGCACTGTTTTAGGAGAACCAGTGCCACACACTGGCAGATCGGGGGGTAAGATTTACTAACAATTAAGCGTCACGGGGATGGAAATCTCTGCGGTTGCAGAAAGTTCTATTGACGCGTCTTTGAAAACAAACTTCAAGTTTCTCAAATGCTTTCATCAGAGCCCACCAAGTAGTAACCTACCTGGATGTTCCTCCTCTGCTTCCACCGATTGTCACACCACTTCTACTAATAATTTTCAACAAAATATCGTAACAAGTCATAATTTTTACCTGGTCCCGGATTTAACATTATTCCGCATTCTCAAATGCTTTCATCGGAGCCCACCAATATTAACTTGCGGATGTTCCTCTGCTTCAGCAACTGTCACACAGCTTCTAATATAAATAATTCTCAGCACAATATCCTATCGACCCATAATCTTTTACCTGGTGCCGGTGTTAACATTAATCCTCAGCAAAACTCAATGTAACTATTAATATTTATAATAATTGTACATTTTCGTCACTAATTAAAGTAAATCGTTTTGTTTGTTTACTTGTATTTATTAATAATTAATCGACCAAGAAAAATCAAAGTTAGGTAAACTGTACGTACATTTCTGACATTCAGTGTTAGTGTTACCAACATTAAAAAATATAAGTACACCAGCGCTATAAACGCACTCGAATTTCTATTAACGCACCGCTTTGAGTGCGGTTATAGCTTTGTAAACGACGCGAAATAGAAAAATATTTTTAAAAAACGCCTTTTTGATATATTGCTTGACAAACAGTAATGTGATACTTTAGAATTATTGAATTAGAATTAAATTATAAATTATTGAGATCATTTCTCGTTGGCATTAATTTTGTAAAGTAAATTTTGTTTTGTATTAACTATAGGGTTAAGTGTAAGAGCAGATACGTGACTTGTTCTAACAAGTCACAACAATCTGAACTTCGCCCTATTGGGTAATTTGTACAAACAATTATGTTATTAATACCTTAATTCTAGCTCATGCATTTATTAACAAGTATGCCCAATAAAGACTATTAATATTATTATTATTATTATTATTATTATACTTACTTCTGTTTAACTGTACAGACAAACTACTCGATCCACACTGATCGAAGTATTTATTTACCCTTAATACTAATTGGATATTGACTTATAATAAACTTTTTAGAATACCTGCATATTCTTGCAAGATGCAAGTACAGTGAGAGCAAAAAGCCTGACCGGAAAAAATCAGCATATTAATATTATCTTCCACTTGCGTTTGTTATTCAGCGTAACCCGCGTCACATTAGCTTCGTATGTCATCTCTTTTTCTACAAGTTAATTTTTTCCTTCGCCTTAAGAAAACTGTTCATACTTTTCTAAAACAGTTTTTTTTTAAGACTAACATTGATACTTTTGTATTTAGTAAATATTATTTCTGTGATAAATGGATTAAATAACAATACCTTCTTTTAGATTAACTTGCTGTTTCCCAAGCATTTGTTATCGACTATGTCGTTTACATTTATAGAGATTTTACTAATTTCGAAGTTGAGTGTGGTGTATTGTGTCGTCACGTTCATCGTGTGGCAAAGCGATTTGATGAGACGGGAAGGGTAACACATGGAAAATCGCTTGGTCGTCTAAATATTATCAACGAAGAGGTAGTTAAAGATGTTTGTAATCGCATAACAGAATCTCTTCCCAAACCTTTGGTCAGTTGGCTCAACAAACTGGCGTCCAATGATACATGTCGTTCAGTTGTTAAGACGGAATTGCACTTCCGTCCCTATAAGATTTCGGTTGTTCAAGAACTTTTACCACCAGATTTGGATAAACAAATTTTATATTGCAATTGGTTCAATGATATTGTAAGAAATGATAACGTGCTAGATAAAACATTTTTTTCTGACGAACCGTGGTTTCATTTGACTAGATATGTAAATTCAATTCACAAAATCACCGCATGGAGGGATGAAAATCAACATGTTTTTTGTGAAACTTCATTACATTCTGTAAAAATTTGTATTTGGATTGCATTATCAAGAAGACGAATCATTGGACCAATTTTCTTTGATGATTTACGATTAACTCAGGACGGTATCAAAATATACTGTTTCAACATGATAATGCCACCGCCCATATAGCTACAAGAACGATACAGTTTTTTCAGGAATATTATGACAATCTAGTTATAGGCAGAGGATTATGGCCACCTAGGTCACCAGACTTAACACCTTTAGATTTCTTTTTATTTGGATATTTAAAGAACAAACTTAAAGAATAATATTTACATTTGAAGGAAGATTATACATTCTACACTTGCTCTCCTTTCTAACTTTAACAAAATGCCGTAACGTATAGGGTATACAACAATTTAAAATTTTCATAGCAATAGTAGATCAAATCAAATTTTTTCAATAGTAAAATCCTATGTTGCAAGGCACACGGTATAAAAAATACAACTTTATGTAGTAACTGAAAATTTAAAAGTATTTTGAAAAAATTGACTATACCACTGAATTCTCATTAAAAAAGTGTGTGAAGAACGTCAAAATTATTTCCTTTAATTTTACAAACAGACGAGATAACTATAGGCAAAAACAAAACTTGAAAAATCCAACGTTGTCAATAACGAAAAGACGATAATCAATTTTTGGTTTCACTATTTGTGCTCAAAAAAAAATGACATCGAGTATGGGTGGTTCATTTTTTTATATCCCCTATTAAAACATCAAATTTTGGCGACAGGCATCTACAGGCATTAAACGGTGTTGAAACTATGGAACTAAATTTTAAATGTTTTATATATTGCAGTAGTAAACTTATTATTGTATTGCAAGAAAACTTATTTCGTACTTACACGCTTAAAACGTTTTAAATTGTTAACTCCCGAGATTTTTTCGCGTAAGCCCTAAAGTCACACAAAAGTTGAATTTAGATTATGTTTTTAAAATAAATAACCGTTTTTTTGCGAAATACCTTTTCCTTTATACTTATTATAAAACTTTATAAGAGAATTTTCTTTAAAGTTACCGACACGTTGTTTGTTTTAGCGGTATGTAGGTTGTACCAAGATGAAAGTCTTACAAAGTGGTTGAGGATTGTAGATAGGGATGAGTGTCGTAACGACGGGGAGTTAAAACGAAGATAGGCACAACAGCATACTGGAAACTTTGTCAGAAATTGAAATTCCACGGCCTTTGAGAGAGTTCTCGTATGCAGAGTTTCTACAGTCTTTCAAATACGCAGAGAAGCTGGAATTCATGTAGTAGTAAACGAGTTTTGTCAAGTTATAAACTAAGTAGTCTTAGAACTTGCCACATTGTCGCCCTTTAAACTAAGGTAACGTTCTTTCCAGAATGTCAATTACATTGAAAATTAAAATGCGCAAAATTTTATTAATTTAAAGCAACTGCGTACTACGACTTTTGGATTAATTACGTTTATTACCAGTTCTATTGTTTATTATCTATTATCACGTAACTTTTAATAAGATTTATTAAGAAGGAGATGCGTTTCTAATCTCTATTGTGTTATGTATTAATGGAAGGTGAATATTAGCAGAGCCCTTTTGTATCGTCGGGACGGATTAAATCATAAGAAATGTCCTTTCACGAAACTAATATCGTTTATCCAACAACAATTAAAAGCACCCCGAGATAATATTTTAATAGTGATATTGCACATTCGAACGGTTGTTTTAGCTTTAATTAAAATTGTGCCAAGCATTCATTTATGTGTTCAGGTGCAATTTTAAATCGAACGATACTAAGAACTGCATTTTGTTGCGTGCATGCAGACTGTTAAATCAATCACGTCAAGTAAAAATGCGTTATGGTTTAATAAGGAGTTCTCCTATTATTTAAAACACCCTCTTAAATACCTCGTTACCTTTGCAAGTCAATACCTTCACCGCTATACACTTTTATCATCAAACATCCAATCAAGTCTTATATAGTGCTTTTAATGGAGAAAGAAATCGTTAAAAATAAAGGAGGGGCAAGATTGGATCTTAGGCTATTTCATCTTCGTTTATTGTTGGTATATACATTTATTAGTAACATTATGGCAAATACTTCATCGTTCCGTCGTAACAGACATTATTTTTGCTATAATGGCCCGGGGTTGAACTTTTATTATATATCAATAAAAACAAAAAGCTTACATAAATGAAAATAATAAAGTTTTTCTTTCACCAAAGTTAGCCCGCAAAATTAATTTTGGCGTATATTAAAAATGTCATTTTAAATTAGGAATGAACTAATCTCCGATTACTACGTCAGTTTTGTTCTGGTAGTTTCCATCATAGGTAGGTTAAGTGGACATGACACTACGCCGGATTAGTCCGGTTGTTATAGAGTTCGTTCGCTGAACTCCATAATATGTTAACTTCATTTGGAGGGCACTAATTGCGTTTCCTTAATGCTCGGTGTCAGGAGATTACCTCTGTATACGACATTACATGTTAATCATTTAAAAAAGAATACAAGACCTTTTCAACGAATTAGGGTAAAGCTTCGCGTAATTAAAATTATTAGAAATTCCGTCTATGCATTTTAAATCTTAAATTAAAAGTTTTTTTTTCAAGTATTTATGCACAATGTTTTAATTTAAAACAATAATTTGATGCAAAAATCATGTAAATAATAATATACAGGGTGTTTCTAAATTGATGCAAAATATTCAAGAGGAAAAATGAAGGGGGACTTTCATATAAAGTTTTGTTGAAAACCACTTTCCCTCGAATCCATATCCAACGAGTTCAAACTTTTCCCGAGAATCTATCCGAAATTTCCATAATAATCACGTAAGGGCCGAAGAAAACCCACACGAAATTGTTGAATCTAATTTTCAATACCAACTTTATTTAATGTGTGGCTTAGGTGTCATTGATGATTATTTAATTGAACCATATTTTCGACCAATAAGATTAAATGGAAACGAATACAGCCATTTCCTCGAAGAAGTGTTGCCTACTCTTCTTGAAGATGTTTCTCTACAAATTAGGCAAGACGGCGCTCCTGTCCATTTTAGTGTTATGGCTCGCCGGTTCTTAGACGAAGTGTATGCAAATCGTTGGATAGGGCGAGGAGGCCCTCAGAACTGACCTGCCCAATCTCCAGAATTGAATCCGTTGGATTTTTGCATTTGAGGTTTTCTTAAAACGTTAGTTTATTTAACTCCCGTTAAAGATATCAATGATTTAAGGAATCGTCTCATCGCATCATGTGAGACTATTAGAAATACCCCCGGATTATTTCAAAGAATACGGAATTCAACAAGACGAAGAGTAGAAGCACGCGTTTTATCTGAGGGGCGTCATTTTCAACATTTATTGTGAATTTTGTTATTAATATTTTGTTACCATTGTTAATGTTTTTGTTGTTCGTTAATAGTAATTAGTAGTACAATAATTATTATTCAATTTATTATTCTGATATTTACATTAACATTTTTGACTAAATAAAAATGCCATTATTTAGTTCTGCAGAGTGTATTAAGTATTTACGAAACTCTCCAAAAAACCAGGACAATAAAACTGTTTATCATTATGACATCATTTAACACCGGCCCACTTCATTTTTAAACAAACGATAACCCCTCTGAACGTATGTGAAAAAGGAATGAGTAATGTTTTATTTTTTGTGATCAAACTAAGAATTTTACGAGAAATAGGAAAGACATGAAAAAGTTGCAGTTTGAATCCGTCTTTTAAATAAAATTTTAAGTAAGAAAATGTAGACGCATTAAAAAGTTCTGAAGCAAAACTATTATAAGGGTTAATTTTTTCACCCTTTGTATAAACTTTGCAGGGTTACAAAAACCGCCAAAAAATGTCACTTTATTAGCATCAATTATTTGTCAAATTTCATTCTTCTAACTTCTTCCATAGTGGACATATTAAATAAAAATGTTTTTCCCCCTAACTTTAAGGGGCTGTAACTTAGAGGGAAAGTGGTTTTGAACATAACTTTATATAAAAGTCCCCCCTTAATTTTTGCTAAAAATTACCCTGTTAAATATTTTGCATCAATTTAGAAACACCCTGTATATACAGGGTGAGTTTTTAAGACGGAATAGCTTGATTAGTCCTATGTTTATAAAATATAAATTTTTGGTATAGCATATGTATTATAAAAAAGATGTAAAATAAAATGGTTAATACGATTTAATATTAATATACAGGGTGTGCAATTTAAATTTTTAATGTTATGTAAGTTTAAAATGTAACAAAGTTAAAAAATCACAAAAGTGTAATCTTTTCACATAAATGAGTGATTTTATGATAACTTCTTACTTTCAAGTATTGTCTAATAATGTATCAAATATCAATTTGATATAATAAAAGCACGTTTTTATGACTTCTTAAAGAAGTTCCTGCATAGCCTATTTTATGAAGAAAAAATAAAATAACTTGTAAACGGCTTAAATAAATGTTAAAAATAAAACATATTTGAAAAGCTTAGATTTTTATTTATCAAAAATATATAAAAATATATACATATTTCCAAAAAAAAATTAATATTTAAAACATAGAGAGTAATCAAGCTATTCCGTCTTAAAAACTCACCCTGTATATAAGAGTGTAGAATTGGTTCGCCCAACCATAAGAATTTTAATGTTAATTTTTAATGTTCAAACATTTCGCTTCTCAAATTATTTTAGAAAAACTGTAAAATGTTCTTTGTGAGAGAAAAATAATACTACTGTATCATTACTTACTTATTTTGTTATCATTATTATTTTTGCTAAAATAATAATTTTAATTTTCTTAATTTTAACCTTTGTGTACAAAGTAACAAAATAAGTAAGTAATAATACGGTAGTATTATTTTTTCTCTACAAAAAATTTATTTACAGTTTTTCTCTAAAATAATTTGGTGAGCCAATATTTGAACATTCACAATTTAACATGAAAATCCCTATGGTGCGTGAACCAATTCTACACCCTGTATAATGAAAATTTAGAAGAATAATACCTCTAAATAGCGGTCACTAAAATTTGCTGCAAAACTGACCGGTATATAGAGGTGGCTGTTACTGGGAAAAAAAATTATTTCTATGCGTTGTTTATTAAAGTATGGAACATAATACGGTTCGCTATAGGGTACTATATATCTGCATTAAAAAATAACTATAAATGTGCGGATGCAATATTAAATAATAGACGATATAATAAAGGAAGAGTTATACATATTGAATACATTATACATACATTTACATAATATGTACCTATTTTCTAATTGCTCGTTATACCTATTACAATAATTAATTACATACATATACATACCATTAAGTTATATTTTTGTGAAATATTTTTTGTATTGAGGTTTGTAAAACAGAAGATTCACACTTATCATTAGAAAATAGAAAACTTTGCACATCTCTTTAGTTTTTCACACACTTTACCCATATTTTTAATGTTTGACGTAAAACTTCGGATTTTTTTGCACCACTTTCATTTTCACTATAGTCTAATTCACTGATTATATCTTGAATACTTAAATTGGGGCTTTTGGTCAAAATATCACAATCAATAGATGCATAATTTTCAAGGCTTACACGTTGATTACCTTCTAGTAATACAGGAAAAGCTGAGCTAGTGGAATTTCGTCTTCTTCATCGAAATCTTCTTGCAGGACCTTTTCCGAGAATCCTGCTTTCGCAAAACATTTAGCAATTGTAAAAGGGAAACGTTTCTCCAGGCTACTGATATCCAAACTAAAGCGCTGGTTAAATTGATACTTTTTTCCGCATCTTCAAAAGGACTTTTGGTATTTGTGAATGTTAGCAGCCTTTTAATTAAAAACTTCCTGTAGGCCATCTTAAAGTTTTGGATAATTCCTAGATCCAGTGGCTGGCAATGTGATGTGGTGTTTGGGGGTAGAAAAACAATGTTCACATTTTCAAGAGTCACTTTAGGATGAGACGTGGCATTATCCAGAAATAATAAGACCATTTTTTTTTTAATTTTTCATCAAATTTTTTAGCGAGGAAGTCATAATCTCTACCGTCATCCAAGCTTTTTATTAGATACCCATTCTAAGGGCAATTTGTTGATATGAGAGCCTTTAAAGCATCTTGGATGTTTACTTTTTCCAATGATTAACGGATTTTCCTTATCACCTTTCATATTTGTACAAAATAAAATTGTCAATCTTTGTTTTGCAGTTTTTTACCACTACATTTATCGTTTTTAAAGAAGACGTTTTGTTTGGCATCGCAAGGTAAAAAAGTCTAGTCTCGTCAGCATTGTACACATTTTTAGGTGAATACTCCTTCAATATTACTGACAACTTTGCTTTCCAAGCTTCAACAGTGTCCGGGTTAATATCAGCTGACTCCCAGAAAATTGTTTTAAAGGTTATGTTATGTCTTTGACAAAATTTCTCAAACCACCCATTTGAAGCTTTAAAATCCGTCATTTTTAAACTTCCCACAACTTCCAATGCTTTCTCTTTATTAAAGGTCCAGATATAGGGATATTTTTATTCCTTACTTTACAAAACCAATTGTAAACTACTCGATCAATTTCTAAACCTTCAGTCCTAGGAAATTTTCTCTTCTGCTCTGTATTGGAACCTTCTTCAAATAGCTTTTTTAAATCACATTTGTTTTTTAAAATATCGTTAACTTGTGTTCTTCCAACACTAAATTTTTCAGCCAACTTTTTAGCACTGGTATTGAACTTTTCACTTTCCACAATTATATCATTTTCTCTTTAAGAGACAAACGTTTTCTTTTTAGCGACATTGTAATTTTTCTGTACGTCTGTATGTAACAGTACTGTTGAACATACTAACTCAAACTATGTACGCAAAATACAATTTTTGGGGCGAGCTTAATGAGTTTTTTAATTGCCCTTTCTCTGTAATGACAGTCTGTTGTAAATCGAACAAATTCTTTAAATCCGTTCTTAAATTACGGTAATTACTTATGCCTCACACAATGAAACAATCATATATTATGCACAACTTGAATGCTAATATGTTGTCTACTAATGACCTTACTTATGAATGGCCGGAAATTGGAGGTAGAATTACCTGTATTTTTTTCAAGAAAGTTTATAAATAAGTGGCCGTGGTCTTTATCGAGAGGTGGTCGCTATTAGGAGAGTCATTAGTATGGATATTTCCGTATAATTGGTCTTTGACTTGGAAAACGTGGCCGGTTTTAGAGGTGGCCGCTTTTAAGAGCTTTTTGTGTATTCCAAAAAAATGTAATCTTTAAAAACATAGGAGTAATCAAGCTATTCCGTCTTAAAAAGTTACCCTATATATAATGAAAATTTAGAAGAATAATAGTACTCGGTCCTTTGGAAAATTCATCAAAATGAGCTCAAGTTAAAAAATTATCAAATATTTAGCACTTGAATTTGTTACCAAAAACGACAAAAATTTCTTAATTGTTTGTTTTATCTTATTATTTGGTTGTTTCCAGGCATTGTTATTAATTTTAAAACGTGCGCTACTTTTGGTAGCTAAGCTCTACTATAGTCGGATTCACCGGGTTTTAGGTATGACTCATTGCAGTAAACTATGATAATCGACGTGACACAGTTTTCTGTTTCTGTAAATCAAAATATCAGCAAAATGCAATTGAGAAACGTATGTCGTGCCGTTTATTTTATGTGCAAACAAGAAAACGTACGTCGAATAATTTTCTTTGTTTACATTGTCATAACCTTACATTCGTACTTCAAGTTGCCACACCGTTTTCGAATTTTTTCATCTTTCCTTTATTCAAATCAGTATTTTTCAATACTAATCAATTATTATATCTAGGCAGATTAAGTAAGTACATGGTATTAACAATAAACGAATGATTATTATGATAGCATAGGAATAGTTGCAATGCCAAAGAAATTGGAAACCGAAGCAGGCATTATGAAAGTAATGGACTATTTTATGCGAGAACGTGACAACGGTGCTGTATTGTTGCCTTTCACGTCAGTTATGCAGGTATTTTATGAATTAAAAATACTATTTCATCTTACGGCTTGATTCATTATAGCGAACTGCAGAAGCATGTGGCGTTAACATAAATACTGTATCTTTGATTAAAAAAAGAAATGAAGTGAAGGAGAACGAAGAACCTGTAGTGGCAAAACAAAAAACGTAGGAAGTCAAAGTCTTGTGACGTTGATAACTTCGTGAAAGATGTGGTTAAACGTACAATTTATAATATGCATAATAATCGTAAGTATTGCTCAAATTAGTTTTTTTTTATAAGTAATTATGAACCAGCTACCGCTGGTGTATTCAACTTTAGCAAAAGTGGATTAACAAAACTCTTACATAATATTGGATTTTCCTTTAAACTTGATGATGGCAGACGTGGTTTATTTGAACAAAACCACATTGCAGCAAGTCGTGTTAGATTTTTATGAGAATATTTTACTGAGAAGGATCTTGCATTGTATGACCCTGTATATATGGATGAAACTTAGATATTTAGTAGAGGTTCACCAAAAAGGAGTTGGTATGATGCTTCTAAACAAAGCATAAAGAAAAGCCACTTGGAGAAGGCAAAAGGTTTGACCCTGATTTTATACTTACAACTAATAAATTAAAATTTGGTTTTAGGTTTATTGTTGTACATGCAGGAAACAGGAACGGCTTTATTTCTAATGCTTCACTTCTATTTTCATCTAAATCCCCAAAAGAAGATTATCATGGTGACATGTGTGGAGATTTGTTTAAGAAATGGTTTGAAAATGATTTGATACCAAATTTAACAAAACCTAGTTTAATTATATTAGACAACGCCAGTTACCATTCAACACTAAAAGAAAAAATACCCAATGCTTCCTCGACCAAACATGATTTGTGTACATTTTTATTAAAGCATAATGTAATGTATGATCAAAAATGTTAAAACGAGAACTTTTACAATTAGTTAACGAAAATCCAAAACCGAAAATTTATGAAATAGATGAGCTTGCACTTAGAAACGGCCATAAGATACTAAGATTACCTCCGTATCATTGCCAGTTTAACCCAATCGAATTAATTTGGGCTAATTGCAAGGAGTACTATAATAAAAAAATTGGAGAGTTGAATTCACAGTACACCGATGAACATGTACGAGAAGTGTGGAAACAATCCCTCGAAAGAATAGATGGTACATATTGGACGAAATGCATTCAACATGCTGAAAAAGAAATGAAGAAGTGGTGGGATATTGAGCAGCGGTTTGAACTTGTGGAACCCTTAATTATTAGTATAGGTTGTAATCAAAGTTCAAGTTCGGAATATGGGGCAGATGAATCTGATTAGATCGGATCCTTTTTAATTAGTTTTTATGATGATTGATAAAACTGTATTTAAATCAAAAAATTGTTAAATTTCAGTTAAATAGGTAGCTCAAAACTAAACGTTGGATTTAACACTAAAGTAAAATTATTTTAAGAAGTTTTATACGTGGACATCTTGTTCGCATACATTAATGTAACATTTCCAACTGTACAAATATATTATAACTTCCCACAACCTTTATTCAATGACACAATTTAAAAAAATGAAGAGAAAATCAGAATATTTCTGGTCGAAAACATATTTATGATTATTTTAATTAGTTTGAAACAGCTGATCAAACTGAATTGACAGATTACACAAAAATTTACAGTAGGAATTATTTATTAGTTACGACATACGAGCCTGGATTGATCCATACAATTTGTAGCGATGAGTCATACCTAAACCCGGTGAATCCGACTCTAACTACGTAACATCTTTAATGATTGTATGTTGATATTCAAAGTGTCAACTTTTGCCGATAATATATTTGAATAATCTGTGTTAAATATTAATAAAAAAACTCTTTTTTATCCAAATGGTTTTAATAATAAACTTTGTGTTTACTCTCTTTAAACAGTGGAATATGAAAATTGGTGTCAGAAGTAGTTGTTAAACTGCTATTGCTCTTAACGTCATTCAATATTCGAAGTTGTCAAGTCAGATAAAAATGTCATTTTCGCCAGAAATACAGGCTTTTATACAGTCCTTGGCCAAATTATTAGACTCACTTATAAAATTTTTAAATTTTTTGATGTATAACACTAGTTATGAAGGTTTGTGCATGCAAACTGTTATACAATCATGCTATATGGGTTACGGCATTACCATAAGTTTTTACGCAACTCACTTTAAACAGATTTCTAACTAATTTTATTAGTATCTACCATAATTTAAAATAACCGTCTAACAGTAAAGCTGTTTCAAAAGTTTTATAATTTTTAGTAACAATTAATTAAATGTACTTAAGTATATAATTATATTTACTATAGACTACTAAGAAGTAGTAATATACTTTTATTGGCTAGTAGAGGCAATGAAAATATCAAAACTTAACCAAAATAAATTTTTAGATGGAAAAATCTAAGATTTAACTTCTGAAAAAAGGCTTATATTAGTGCATTGTATAGCAATTAGTCAACGTCAGATAGCAGCTAAAACAGGAGTTTAACAAGCGTCTGTACGTCGTTTGAAGCACTATTTATCAAAAAATGAGTCCTACCATACTGCTCGTAAAGGTCGATGTGGTCGAAAACTTCTTGTAACTCCAAAGGAAAACGGATTTTGAGAAATATTACTATGAATTGCAGAAGAGTAACCCAAGTTGAATAAAAATAAATTTAAAGAAGCAGGCTGCAATGTTTCTCTTCTTACAGTAGGACTAAACCTGTACGATATGGGTTTCAAATATCGAAGACCAACCTCACACCAGCTATGATCAAAAAGTGGTATGAGTGGGCTTGTGCTCATAAACACTTAACTATTAAAGATTGGCGTATAGTAAGAAGATTCAAATCATTAAAGTTTTTGTTTTATTAATTTTTTTTGTGCTGCAGACAAAGTTGCTTCCACAAACGGAAGAATGGATTAGAAGTGGTTTAAAAGTTTTTATGCAAGATAGAGCACCTTGCTTTTTTGGGAGTTTTTTAAAGATGTTATTAACCAAAGAAATAATTACAACAAAGGTGCAATTGATTTCTAAAATTATATATCATTGGAACCATAGTGAGAATTTTAAAAAAATGGCACAACAGTTGCTGATTACTTTACTTGCTTTTTGGGTTGTTAAATCAAGAAAGTTCTAGATGTTGACCATGCTGAATATGTGCACGGAACTTAATGAACTTTTCCAAAAAACCAGAAAAATGCACTTATGTAGAAATGGAACAGACGCTCAAATATCTTTTGACAGTACAAAGAATAAATACCCAAAAAGTGTTAAATTCCGTCTTATTACACAAAAAGGAGGAATTTTGCTCTTTGATTAAAACAAGGAGTTGTTTTTGTGAATACGGTGAATTTTTAGATCGAATGCTGATAGAGCAGTTGCTTCTAGGGTTATCTAACCGAAATGTATGTGACGAGATTGTTGGAAAAAACCAGCAACATTTAAAGATGCTTATGAGTCAACTCATCAAACTGCTGATGATGTTAAGTCACCGTTAACAATGCCGGAAGCAAGCCATACCGTATTATCATCTCCACAGCAATACAGACATTTTAAGAACGGTATGTATAGTAAGTTAAAACCACGCGGTCAACCTTATACGCCGCAGATTACTTCAGCTACACATCATCAAAAAAACTCTCAGATTGTTAATCGTAGAGTATTGCACTGTTATGGATGGGGTTGTCAATATTTTGCTCGCAGTAGCTACATTTAGATAATTATTGCAATTTCTGCAGTAAAAAGGGCACATTGCTATAGTGTATGGAGCGAAAAAGAATTCAAGTCAAACTAATTACATTCCTAATTCGGATGATTCTATCCAAGAAAGAGATGCTACAATTAAACTAGACAAAGTTATTGAAATTCGTGCAACAAAACAATCGATAGAAAACTGGTCTGTGTGATATGGAAATTGATACTGAAGCACCGTGCAGCATTATTAGTAATAATACGTTGCGCAAAATAAAATCTTCATTTCAACTAAAGCCTACTGATAGTTTGCTAGTTATACACATCATCGTCTTAACTGCACTGGACGTATTGCGGTGAATGTTAAAATTAGAAATACTACACGACGCCTTGATTCATATGTTATCGAGGAATTAGTAGGTCCTCCGGTATAAATGCATTTAAAACCTGGAGCAACACCTGTCTTTGCACGTGCTCGAGAAATTCCTTGTGCACTTTGAGATGTATATGCTAAAAAAATTGATGGAAAATTGGACGCTGGTCACTATATACTACACATATTGTTGCCAAAAAAACGGAAAAATTCCCATTACCGGTAACTACAAACCTACTTCAAATCCGAGGATTATAATCGATAAACATCCTATTCCCAAGCAGGAGCATATATTGAAGAAAATGAAAGGATCCAAAATATTTTGCCACTTGGATATCACGGATGCATGTACACATTTAATTGTTGATGAGCAGTTCAGTGAAGCGCTGACTTTTAATTCTCCTACACACCGTTTGATTCAACCAACCAGAGCAGTATATAAAGCAGCAAATAATCTTGCTATTTGGCAACGTATAATCGAAACTGTTCTAAAAGGTATTTCACCTGTACTTAAATTTTTGTTTCTTTTTTTCAGATTCGTTTGACAATTTATTACTGGCTCTTGATATTGTATTGACTAGACTGAAATTTCATGAAGTTGATCTCAACCGTTTTAAATGTAAATTTGCAGCCTCTGCTGTTAAATTTTTAGGACACAAAATTGATGAATGGGATATACACATACGTATAATCAATAAAAGATTCATGTAAACTAAGTACGGCCGAAAATTTAGATTTGTTCTTAGGAAAACCAACTTACTACAATTTTTTAATATCAGATTTGGCTACAATAGGCCGTTCTCTTAGAAATGTGTTACTCCAAGAAAATTTTTAATAGACTGATGATGCTGACAAAGCTTATACTAATTTGAAATCTATCCTAATTTCTCCACAAGTTTTAATGCCTTATAATCCTTTGATTATGACCACGGGTGCTAGCCAAGTACGATTGGGTGCAGTATTATCACATCGACTTCCAATGGAATTGAACGTTCTATAGCTAGCCGAACAATACCTACTACTGAGCAAAAATATCCACAAATTGATAAAGAGGTTTTGATATTGTCTGGGCTTGTCAGAAATTTTTTATTATATTTACGTAAGACGCTTCATACTGATAACAGATCATAAACCATTAACGCAAATCCTTTATCCAGAAAAATCTGTACCAGTACTATGCATAAATAGAATGGCCAACTACGCAGATTATCTAGCTCATTTCAACTTTACAGTAAAATTTAAAACTTCCAAAGCTAATGCAAATGCAGATCACTGTTGTAGAGTACCGTTAAACAAACCGGAATCACTTAGCAAAATCACTCACTTAGATGAAATATACATTTTTATTCTAGATCAACTATTGGTACGGGCTGAACAAATTGCTACTGAAACTAGAAAAGATCGAGGTCTTGGAAAAATAATACAAATTCTACAAAACGGTCAAGAATTAAAGCGCAATGGTTATAAGGCGCCAGAAAAACGGTATTCCTTGTCCTCTGGATGTTTATTGTTTGAACACAGGGTTATAATTCCAACATCATTGCGACCTGCTACCCTCAAAAACTTACATGCTGCACACATTAGCGTTACGAAAATGAAAGGTATTACTCTGAGTGTGCTAAACATACTAATGCTCAGCCTAATTTCAGACTCATCACTGTGAGTATTCCAGTGAACCGTGGAATATATAGATTATGGAGCGGATACTGTGACACAATGACGAGTACAGCTACAATTTCAATGGTAGATGAACTTTTTCAGCTTACGGATCTCCGATCACTGTGGTATCCGATAATGGCAAACAATTTATTTTTGAAAAGTTCAATAGGTTTTGAAAGATGCATGGTGTTAAATACTATAAACAAACCGCTCCTTATCATCCAGCTACCAACGGTCAGGTTGAAAGGTACGTTGGTACCGTAAAAGATTCACTTAATAAAATGCAAACTACGAGAACTTCGTTACATCGAGATATTAATGAATTTCTGAGACAATACAGAAAAGCCCCGCATTCGACGACTGGACAATCACCTCCTCAACTACTTCTTGGACGTACCACACGTACGCGATTGGATCTTGTGCGTCCCGGAAACATACGAGAACGGATGACAAATAATATCATTTACTAGGTGGTACTCATTACGAAATACAAACTAATGACTTTCAGCCGATTAAACCTGAAGATCCGAACAGCGTCAAAATAGAATGGATCAAACCGATGAGTTCATTTTTACGGAAATAACAATAACCATCCTACGATTCAATCTCAAGCTACCGAAAATCAATCATCTGTTTCGTTACAGCCGGATACAGTTTTAACAGTTACTGCTCAGTCACCTAAAAAAACAGTAATAAACCGCCTCTTTTAAGTTTATGGGTCGATCTAGAAAGAACGACGACCCCCCAGACTATTATTCTCCTTAGTAGAAGCGAGAATATCATAAAGGAAGGTTGTTATTTGATTGTTTTCAGGCTTTGTTATTAATTTTACAATGTGCGTAGTTTTTGATAGCTAAGCTACTAACTACGTTACATCATTAATGAATTTATGTTGATATTCCAAATGTCAATTTTGGGCGATAATATATTTGAGTGATTTGTGTTAAATATTAATAAAAATCTTTTCATTCAAATTATTTTAATTATAAATTTTGTGTTAACTCCATTCAAATCGTAGAATGAAATTGTTTGACGAGCTAGAGCTTTTGGTAAGTTGACAACCACGTTGCGGTGAATGCGGCAAGACTTTGTACGTTTTCATAGTGGCGACGCGTCTCTGAAAATATTTAATAAACTTTAAAGACTTGCAATTGTACAAAAAGTATTGTTCATATTTCGTGCAGAAACCTGTTTTTCGGTTTAATCCAAATTCCTTTGAGATCTTGACCTTCAGTCTCGATATAAAAGAACTAAAGAACATTTGCTTCTTGCGCTTACTATAAATTCCAACTATTATTTAAGAATTTGATTAACTTTTCCAATTCCTTTCAGGTATTTTTATAAATTTCAAACTGTACGCAAAAATATATCGACGCTTGAAGAATCTCTGTACAGTGTTTATATAAATAATTACTATGAATAAACATATACCTGCGAGAAAACACTGTAGTTTAACAAACTGAACCTTTATTTTATTCTACAAACCTAGATTTTAATTTTATTTTAATTCTGATTTACAATTTTTCTTTAATCGTCAAATGTTAACTGTAGAGTTTTCATTTTTTCATACATCATTATTATTATTTTGACAAGAATACTATATTGTCGGGGAGTAATACCACAAGAGCTCAGATTTGGCCGGTTAGTTTTATTGTTTGTTTTCGAGTTCTTACTTTTATTGGCAATTTAACAAATCGTGTTATTTAAATCCAAGAATTAAGTATCTTATACAAAAGCGCAGAAAACCTTAATAAGATTATAAACAGAAATGTCCGAAACCATACCTATATTATTGTTGTATTTTAATTGTCAAATATACCGTTGACAGATATAATTTTCAAACGAACGCGATTTTTTCTACATAGCTTACATATGGAATCACCATGGTAACGTAATTTATCAAAATTTTTTATCCACTTGCATTTCTGTTCCTTTCTATTTATCCTATAGCAAACTACGATTTTTATATAAACAAATGTCAATTTCTACATATGAGTGAAATGTAAAATAATATTTAATCACATAACCACTTAATTTTTTTACAAATGTACACTATTGGAATATAGTCATCTGCAGACGACGCACAGTGGTGGATTTGGCCTAAAAAGTTGGTTAAAACTTAATTTTTCAAAAGTGAACTGATTTGCTAAAGTTTTTGTCTACATAAATAGTTAAATTATTACGTTAAAATAAATTCAATTTTAAATCGAAAAATGACTAATTAAAAATTTTATTGCCAAACGCTTCTTTTTAAATTAGATGAAAAATTAAAATTGTTTATGATACATATAAAGTATCGAAAAAGCCATACTGTAACACCCTCTATTGTTTTGTGTTGTTACGCCCCTAAAGATATAATATACCGCGAGCGGAGAAACAACCCGAGTTATATTGGCGCCCAACGTGGGGCTTCAAAAATTGAAAAGTGCACGTCTTGCAAGTGACAGTGTTACGCTCTATTTTTGTTTCTACACCTGTTGGACAATTAAAATGGATCCGCTTTGCAATCACTGCTTGCTTCGCAACATCTGTACGTTATCAAGAACAAGATTCCTTATCTGCTAGACGTTTTAACTGTAAGCTATTTTTATAATTTAAAATCGTGCTTACGTTCGACAAAATCGGAAGCCCCAAAAAGCAACATGTCGGTAACGCTAACAGACGATCGTTTAAAGAACTTTTATCACGCATAACGATATCGCAATCGCCTTCTTCGCCTGATTTGGCAAATCGCCTATTAAGCGGCAATTTTGCAAGGTCAAGGTTGGCAGAAGAAACGCTTGATGCTGAGCTTGACCAGCATCTGAACAAGCTACAAGCGCTCCCAAAAAACGATGTTCTTACTATAGAAATCCAGGTCATGTAAAAGAAGAATGCAGAAAAGTTGCAAAAACTAAAATAATTCTCTTCCTACAACCCTATATCTTAACACTAGAACAGATCTACTAAAACTCTTTCCAATTCGAATACAATTTCTTGCTGTAGTTGTGGTACAGTAGGCTACGTTAAAAGCAACTGCCCAAAGTGTCACCCAAAGCCAGTTTCTAATGAA
The DNA here is from genome assembly GCA_030710515.1 of Abscondita cerata. Classification (NCBI taxonomy): domain Eukaryota; kingdom Metazoa; phylum Arthropoda; class Insecta; order Coleoptera; family Lampyridae; genus Abscondita; species Abscondita cerata. The sequence goes on from JALBCR010004179.1 coordinate 26,695, forward strand.
TTCATGTACAACAGTATTGATTGTAATCACTCCGTCCGACCGTTGATATTCACAAACATTAATGGTCACCAAGGATGTGCTTTTGCAGACACCGGATCTAAGACTACACTCGCTAGTTCAATGCTGTCTAGACTACTATTACAGGATGGTGTCCCGCATATTAATGACAATCTGGTTATGACATTAGCAGATGGAGAAAAACGAAATGTTGAAATACAGATCTTTGAAATAAAAGTCAAGTTACATAAAAAAATGATTCAAACTTGTTTTCTTGCTGTTCCTGACCATGTAAATAGCTGCACCTTGTTAGGAATTGACCTTAAAGATGCTAACGTTATCTTGGATATACCAAACAATAAATATTATTTTGGGGAAGATCCACAACACCAATTTAGTTTTACTGAAGATCTATCGTATTTGTTCAACAAAACACAGCTTGTGCAAACCAAACTTAGAAACGACGAAGGTATCAACCTAGCACCTGAAGAATGAAATCAACTTGAGTGCCTTCTAGTTAAATTTCGTTCATGCTTTGAAAAGCAGTGCGAACCGACACCATACTCTGAGCATTCGATTGATGTGATTAATCACACACCTACCGCAGTGCCTCCGTATAAGATGTCCAAAACAAAAAACAACTTCTACAACAAGAAGTGGATAAACTTTTGCAAGATGGAATAATTGAGGAATGCGAGTCGCCTTATGCCGTTCCAGTTGTCTTGGTGCCTAAAAAGAACAAGGTGTCCGATTAACCATCGTCTGAGCGGCTGTTCCCGGCAAACAGGTACCCACTCCCTCGCATTAATGATATTCTTCACGCCGTTAAGAAAACTAACTACATGAGTATTCTCGATCTTAAGAGTGGCTATCATTTAGTAAATGTCAAAGCAGAAAACAGAGACAAGACTGCATTTATTACTCCTTTTGGCACCTACAGATACTTGCGCATGCCATTTGGCTTTCGAAATGCACCGTCGACTTTTCAAAGACTGATGGACAGGTTTCGCTCTGGTCTTCAAAACATTCTAGTCATGGGGAACAGAACAAACAAATGCATTTAACAAGTTGAAAGAATTGTTGTGTTGCGCTCCGATACTTAGACAAGCAGGTTGTCGATTACCTTACATTTTGAGAACAGACGCTATCAATTACGCTCTCGGCGCATGTCTTCTCCAGGAAGAGGGCGATGATGAAAGACCTGTGGAATACGCATCCAGACTGTTAAACTTTGCCGAACGTAATTACAATACTACGGAGTGCAAAGCACTAGCTGTTGTGAGGGCCGTCCAGGAGTTTAGAAGCTATCTAGAAGGTGCCACTACGATAGTTCAAAACGACCATTGGGCATTAAAATGGTTAATATCTTTGCAATCACCATCCGGACGTCTGGCTAAGTGGGCACTTAAACTGATGCCTTTGAGTTAAGAATTGACTACATGACGGGAAGGAGAAACGTGATTGCGGATACCTTATCTTGACCACCCCTAGATGACGCCGAAGCAAATATCGAAACTAACCTTGTTATGATCGATTTTCCAGCATTTACTGCAGACGAAATTCGAGCCGAGCAGCTGGAGGATACAGACTTAAGAAAGATTATTTCTTGTTTAGAAGATCCATCCGAAACCGCATCTGATTTGACACCGGTCTATCATCCCGAATCCAACTCGGTAGAGCAGAGGAATAGAGATTTGAAGACACAATTGGCCATACTATTAAGTTCTGATCACACTACTTGGGTAGATCACTTGCCAGCGATTTGTTATGCTATGAATACTGCTTATTTTGAATCTACTGGATTTACACCGACTTTTTAACTTTCGGTCGTGAACTGCGAACTACTGACGATATAAGTCGCGATCTAAGAACTATAGAGAATAGTAACATTTTTGCAACGCGCATTACTCCGTATTTGAAAACTCGGGAGATTGTAACACCCTCTAGTGTTTTGTGTTGTTACGCCGCTGAAGGTATAATATACCGCGAACGGGAAAATCCATCGACCGCGGTTTGCATCGATTCGATCGATACATTTTAATAGTATTAGAATTGTATTAGCGCATGCATTGTGTTGTGTTATTAATAATATATGATTTTAGTTTCCAAAATAACGAATAAATAGTCCGTTAAGTGTTTACTTTAAAATACGTGCAGTTATTAATTCCATTTAAGGTAAAACAACAACCCGAGTTATAATACTATATTTTTTTAAATAAAATAGTTTCAATTGTTGAGTCAATAAGTATTGTCCGTTATATTAAACGTTTACAGAAAGTTTAATGGAAACAAGAAAACTATTGTTCCCTCTAGAAGCTCTTTATATGTTTGTCGAAAGAAGTAAAGCTATTCAGAAAAGATGATAAAAATGTTGCGAAAAAAAAGTCACTATTCAAAAAAATTTTAAGAACATATTAGGCGTAATTGTAGACGTTTCATAGATTAACTGTGGTAATACTAATGATGGGAACACTAGTTGAAGATTTTTGCAGACCCCGAGCACGTTTCTGAAATTACCGGTCTAAACGTTTAAAATTTATACTGAAACAATAGCATCTGGACACAAAATTGACACCGAGAAGTGAGATTTAGTGCCAAAAAATGATCAAAGTGGAATTACTGGAAATCTACACGAGATAGGTATAGGTAAATCTAATACAGATATAGTATAGTGTATACTTCAAAAACAATAAACATACAGGATATTCCATTTGAAAAAAGATGTTATATGACTTTTTAAAATTACGACTAACAATTAAGCATTTACAAACAATGCAAAGTTATGTTGTGTACAATTCCTTAAATATGTACGCTATTATTCAAATCTTGTTAGAAGATATTTGATTTTTGTAACTCAAAAACTGTTCAAAAGAGACTAGTCAATTATTAACAAAATTTGTTTAGAATAACTTAAACATTCAGAAAATAAAAAAATATACACGGTGTCCCATTTCAAATATCGAATTTACAACATGGTTCCGGTATAGCCGGAAGGGACAGAATGATGCTAATATTTTCACTCAATAGTTCTCCCTTCAAAACCCCTTCTCTCCATTTTTAATTTTCATCTACGTTTACTTATCGAGATCCATCAAATTAACGATTTGTCTGTTGTACCCTATATAATAGACGTCTGTCTGCAAATGCTTCGTTTTCAGAGATGCGGAGTGTTGATTATTGCTTTGAAAAAATACGCAATGACTACCTTTCAAAACACACTAAATGTCATTTCTTATTTTTCATATAGAATTACCCCCTCTCAATTTTGACGCACTTATTTACTAACACCCTGTATAATTTTCTAGAAGCTCTGTATACAGAGTGTTGCTATATTTGACAGACAATGCTCTACCCCAGAAAGGTATCGTAAATTGGTGAATTTTTATATAGAAACATGAACCCCTTCAACGGCTTAGTTGCTGAGATGCAGGGTGTTGAAAGTTTAAAATGAACTTAAAAATTTGGAATAAATCAAAAATGATTTTAAATTTTTTTAAAATTTGGTGACCAATATGCTCTTCAAGTAAGTCATATTTTGACATAAACTAACTTTTCAAAAATTTAAGCAGTGGGTTAGTGAAAACTTTTACCCTCATATATTTTACGTCACTGGAGCAAATAATTTTTTTAAATTTTTTTAAAATTCTCAATTCATTTTTGGTAAAAAGTAACAACATTTTATGGTGCTAAAATAAACGGTCTTGAAGATATTTGCATCTAAGCAAAAGTCTGCAAGTACTGACATACTCCAAATTCTTATGTGCAGTGCAATTTGCAAAGTTTCGGTTTGCGCCGACTGTTTAGGAATTTTGTTCTCTATTTAACTGTGCAAAAAAGATACATAAAGTGTTATTTAAAAATCTCATGATAATGCGCAATAATTGTTGTAATGTTAAACATCGCCCTCTAACTATCACGTCAAAATTTATTTGGACTACCTTTATACAGCATATTATTAAGTAAGAAGAGTTCTTTTAAACGAGACCTAGTTTGGTCAATTCTGTTAACTTATGCCGAAGTTATTTCCATTGAAATAAAGAGCTTGTTTGACGTTCCCCCACCACTACATTTTATAAGAGAGTAAAATACTCTAAAGCAAAAAATCTGAAATTTTGCAGTCTTTACTACGGCAATATTTAAAATATATTTATATTTGCATATTTTTGGAGAAAGAGCCAATTTTATGATCGGCCATAACAGTTTGTTCCTCTAGCGGCCATCTTACAAACTTGAAAATAATTTCCTGCAATTTCTCGTAGCCGATTTACCTATTAAATTTTTTTTTTTTCAATATTGTCAGATTTATAATTCTCGAGATATAGCCGGTGTCCATTCTTAGTTGGCCACCCGGTACATAATTATGGATCAAATAGAAAACACCGAATATACATAGTGTTGCCAGATTCAACCAACAACACTCTACCTCAGAGGTCTTGTAAATTGGTAAATGTTGATTTTACGCCTGTGGTAATTTATTTAACAATAACAACAAACAAAATATATTTTATGTTACGTTAAACTCGTTGTTTTAATTAGAGTACTAAATATCCGTTTTCCTGATTTAACCCGATAGCTTTTGTTTTTACATTTAAATCAGTGGCGCCCCGTGTAATCGTACATGTAACTAAAAACAATTGTTAATTGACTACGACAAATTTTTGTGTAGTTTAACTTTATCTGACTCAAGGTGTTCTCCGGCGAGTTGAATCGGGAATATACGAAAGTGCCGTCCAATTTTCCATCTAGATCTAATTAAGGTAACTTGCTAATTACGAGGCAACATATTTATTAAACTCCCACTTCTTTTTTGTTTGTAACAAGCTAGTCGGGGTTATTAAGATAAATTCTGAAATGAACTTTGTATCTAATTAAAGCTAATTTTATGATGCGACATCTAATGTCGTTGCATTAAAGTAACTTTGTCGACAGATGTGTAAGCAGTTACATAAGTCGATTCTTTAGTTAGGTGTTGGCATAAATAACATTCTCTAACGGCTTGCTGTAAGTTTGCAAGATATTGTACAATGGACCTGTTTAACTGTGACGTCACGGAGTGAGGGAAATTTAAGTAGTGTCATAAGTGAAAATCCGCTCCAAAAATGATCCTTAAGTACATAGTAAATAAGTACCAAAACTTTTAAGGTAAACTTTAAGAAGTCATTGTGTTCTTAATAAAACGAAATAAGATAAACGGTTGCCGTTTTAGAAAACTTAGATTCTTAATGTATATTTATTAATTATAATATGAAGAATTTCAGCAAGTTTGAACGAGAATTATAAAATTAAAAGTTGGAATATTACTTATCGACATTGAGCCATGCGCATTTCACATTTATTCCATTTTGACATTTTACTTGCGATTTTACTTCTTAGCTGTTTTGCCGTTTATTTTCGATTTTGTGCTTTTAGAGTTTTTTCTGTAGATGTTTTAAGTAGATTTTTTCCTTTAATTAATTATAGTAAGTAAGTACTAATCTGTTAGTTATAGTATTGCATGCGAACACATCCTAACCTTAGTTTACTTTGTTTATCTCTACTAACATTAATATATTTAATTATTTGTTTACACTTTTAGTAGCTAGTACTAACCAAACTAACATTAGTTTTGTGTTTTTTTACCAATTTACGAGTTATTGAAGGTAAGTGCAATAAATTAGTTCGTTGCACATATAATTTGTTTCAATATTTTATTGTAGTCATAATGTCGAGGAAGTCAATACTTTCTATAGGAAATATTGTTTCCTACTTTGATAGTTCAAAATTAATAATGAAGGGTGAAAATTCCTATTGTTCTGGACATGTTCAAAACCTATGTTTGATGCCAGCTTTGGAGTCATTCGATCAGAGGTGCTTGCCAGCATGAAGAAGAAAGCATATAAAGTTGAGGTAGGTACCAGCATATTGACTCATGTACTTAGTTTAGTTGAAATCTAAGTGTTCGATTTTATATTAATTAATATTAATGCCTTAAAAGTCATGAAAATGTACATATACATGAAATATTGTAAAGTTTATTCAATGCTTCTTAAAATCTATGATTTAAATGGCAAATTTATTGACATACTTAGAAGCACTTGTAAAATTGTGGACTAATTTAAATATCTTTTTAACAGATTTATATTAGTGATGGAAGTATAAGTTCCTCGACTTGTGATTGCCCTAGAGGTTTACAACAGTGTCATCATATGTGTGCTGTGGCTTTTTTGCACATTACAATATTTCAAGCACTGATACAGCATGCTCTTGGACTGCTGTCAAAACTAAAGGTGATGATGCACATACTGCAGAAGAACAATTTCCTTCTACAAGTGGAAATCACAGTATTTTAAGAAGCGATGAAGAAGTTGAGACTGCCATTAATGTCTTTTATAATAATTTAAAGGAATGTGGACCTACTGGTTTTCATGGTTACTAAGTCCTGAACCTGTAATTGAACCAACTGGAAATATTGTTGCAGATATTGAAAGTATAATATTTTCTGAGGAGTATTATTTTTCTACAAATAAGATCGAATATTTAAAAGGCATATGTAAATTAACAGAAGAACATATTTTACAAGTTGAGAGCTCAACAATAGGTCAACATGAAAATCCATTATGGTTAATTACCAGAAAGAATAGGTTAACCGCAAGTAATTTTGGACGAATATTAGCAGCACACAGAAGAGGAGGTATCCACCTTCATTATTCAAAACATTAACAGGTTTGTTTGTATAAACTTTATATGAAATTTCTGCTCACTCAAGTATATTAGGTTCTTATAATCTTGATGGCATTAAACAAATTCAATGGGGAGATCGCATGAAAATATTGCTATTAAGGCGTTTGAAGACCATTATCAAGAAAAAGTAAGAAGATGTGGAATTTGGCTTAGTACTTCTGGCATTCTTGGGGCAAGCCCAGATGGAGTTCTAGATAGCAACGGCAACACCGTAATAGAAGTAAAATGCCCTTATAAATATAGAGACTTCAAATTATGTGATTGTGTGCAAGATAGGAAAGATTATATAATTTATCTTGAAAATGGGAGTTATTGCATAAATAAAGAGCATGTTTATTACCACCAAATGCAAGGACAGATTTATCTTTCGAAAGCGGATAAATGCAAACTCGTGGTATGGACAAATGTTGACCTTGTTGTTGTAAATGTAGACAGAGACCCAGTATGGGTTGATAATATTTTAATCTTAGAAGATTTTTATTTTAAATTTTATGTACCTTATTTATCGAAAAATGTATCGACCACAAATTAAAAAATAGTACCCGCATACTTGGTAAAATAAAATAGTAATTAAATACATATAAAATTTTCATTCAAGTTTATTATTTATATAAAATAATTTAAACAATATGGAAACAACTCAGATGCTTGTGTTTAATAATTTAAAATTAGAAACCCACTTTTTTTAATATTCAGACTCGACTTCTTTTAATAATGGGTAGTTCAGATTTGTTAAACAACCAACAACTTGAAAAATTTTTGAGGAATATGATCGAATTTGATGAGTAATCAAATTTAGTATTTTATACACTTTAATTCTTCTTATTGCTCTTTCAACATGTATTCGAGCTCGAGCGATTACTTGTGTCTGTTGAATTTCTTCAAGATTAAATTGTGCATTGACTAAGAATGGAGGTATATTCAGTGATACTCCTGCAGGTAATATATCTGATATTAGGTACCACTACTTTGCACAATCTTTTGTCCGAAGTGTTTCCTACATATAGGGCACTAATAAATATTACTACACCATTTGGTGCAACACCAACTAATCCTTTCAGCGTATTTCTATGTTTATAACTACTATATGTAGCTCTCTGGGAATCTAACCGATGTGGTACTTCAGTATATATCTCCGTGCAATCGAGAATCACTCTGCAATTTGTAAAGGTAGAAAAGGATGATGGAAGGCAGCTTTGTATTTTTCCCTTCGAAGGAAACTTTTCTTTAACATCACCTCAAACAATGAGTAATGCAGTACATTGATCCAAGATACAAAAATGTCAGATACTAGAGATTTGGAAATTCCAAATCTGACTGCAAGATCATCATAAATTAAGTTTAATTTTAGTTTCATCAAACATAACAGTAGTTGATCCTTTTCGTAATCTTCTGAATGTCGTAATTGCCGCAGTACTTAATAGGAAACCCAGACACATAGTCGTAGAGACAATTAAATATTTTAATATTTGGGAGACCCGTATAAATGGAAACCAGGTGATCATTGACTAAATGTTCTACTCCAAAACTTAACTTTAAATTAGTTAATTTGGCTTTTAATAGATCCACTTCTTTTGCAAGGAAGTAATTTTCAGCCTGTAGGACTGGGTCTGTCAAGTGGACCGAACGAGTTTGTTTACTGGATGTTGCTTGATCATCTGTAGTGGATAAGGTCGATAGAGTTACAGGTGACTTTGATAAGTTCTTTTCCACTATATCGGAACGACTAAATATTTGTTTAAACACATATAGTCAAGATTTCAAAAAACTTACTTAACGCGTTTCCTTTTATCTGGAGAAGAATATTTAAATTTCTTGTCTTCATTGCGTTTAAACATGGTGGGAAGGTTTTCTTTTCTGCCTTCTTCAAAATGGCATGCACATACCAAAGAAAACTTTGTAGGACTTCTGTCACCTCTCCTAGAAATCAAACTAATTATTACAAATTATCAGTATTTCAGAAAATAATACCTAATCAATGACTCCCATTTTTTCTTTAACGTTGGATCTTGCGGAAATTTAAACATTTTACAACCATGCTTGTTAGTATGGTCACAATCAGAAACATAACACAAACCCATTCTACTTAATACTACTTACCAACTAATTACATTAAAAGTGTAAACAAATAATTAAATATATTAAATGTTAGATGTTAGTAGATAAACAAAGTAAACTAAGGTTAGGATGTGTTCGCATGCAATACTATAACTAACAGATTAGTACCTACTTACTATAATTAATTAAAGGAAAAAATCTACTTAAAACATCTACAGAAAAAACTCTAAAAGCACAAAATCGAAAATAAACGGCAAAACAGCTAAGAAGTAAAAATCGCAAGTAAAATGTCAAAATGGAATAAATGTGAAATGCGCATGGCTCAATGTCGATAAGTAATATTCCAACTTTTAATTTTATAATTCTCGTTCAAACTTGCTGAAATTCTTCATATTATAATTAATAAATATACATTAAGAATCTAAGTTTTCTAAAACGGCAACCGTTTATCTTATTTCGTTTTATTAAGAACACAATGACTTCTTAAAGTTTACCTTAAAATTTTGGTACTTATTTACTATGTACTTAAGGATCATTTTTGGAGCGGATTTTCACTTATGACACTACTTTAAATTTCCCGCTTTTGTGTCGTCATCTAAACAGGTCTATAGCGAACAAACACCGAGAATCACTCGACAGCTATTTCGTCTTTTTGGAACTCTTCAGGAGCGAGAGAAATCAAGTGTAAGTTTACTATTGTACAAATGCGTGCTATCTACAATAATTTTTATTATTAGTAAATTATGTGGGGCTTAATTCAAATCACTAAATTAGTTGAATTTAAACGATAAAAATAAACTATTTAAATTAAATAAAAATAAATTAAAGAGTACATAAAACCATCAATTTCTTTTACGAATACGTCATAAGTTCTGATTTAACATAATTCGTAAATACTTGACACCGATTTACTTAACTGATTTTCTTAAAATTTATAATAAAATCATTATTTATATATTTTATGAATATTTAGATATCGATAACGTCGGTTTTTTCAATTTTAAAATAATATAAATAAACGAAATAACTTTTCAGAGCATCACTAAATTGAGTTTATATAGAACTGTACCAACGATAAATAAATGCGTGGGCGCAGGACTTTAATAAGTCTCCATTAAACTAAATCATAGGATATGGATTTTACAAAAAAATTAATGGATGAAACGAAAGCAAATAATTACAATGACATAAATACAACAATACTCCACCAAAATATATACAATCTATATTTAGCTTAGATCTTTATTTTAATTAAAATGATGGTAAATATAAAAGAAACGATTTAAAACCTTAACAACTAACTTGTGGCTAAAATCAATAAAACTATACGTTGGAACCAAAAGAATTTAGCTACTCTTATTATAATACATAAAATAAAATGTCTCATTTCATTTTATTGAAGGTTTTCAAACGCTACGTAGAATGCCTAAAAGTATGCAAGAAATTCAAGGAACTCAAAAACTTATTCGAAAAATATTCTTTTCGATCTGTGAACACAAAACAACGGCTGCAATATTTTCTCTTTATACAACGTGAAAATGCTTTTCCGGAAAACAGAATTTCACGGTTAAATTCTTGTCTCTCGGTCCGTTATCAACAGACTTTTTATCAAACTACGATGCGAAATGTTTTCCCAGTCAGAACGAAGGACACACTGAATACTTTATTAAATGTCATACTTAATTAAATTCCAAAGATGTTATCAAAGATTTGCTGTCTTGTTTATTTGATATTATATCGAAAAAGTTTTGTTTCGTATCAAAATTACACTTCATTTTGTGTAACTTTATTAAAGAAAGTTTGAAGGGTTACGCGATCATTTTTATATCATCTAATAAATTAAGGTTCTTGTAACATAAACGTGTAATTATAGTCTAAAAGGGAAATACAAAATGCATTAGCGGGGGAGAAGTACTATTTAACTAGAAATAATGCAATAACAAGGGGTAAGCGTAAGGGTGTATGTAATAAATGCTGGCGCTAACGAGTGTGCGAAGGTGTACCGAAACCACTGCGTCATTTCTTCCGGTTTCGCTTAAATAACTGAAGACGAGAAGATATCGTGTTCATTCAACCTGTACGCCTTTTCGGAAGAACCGTCATTTTAATTAATGTAGTGCGGGTGAGTTATTTCGAATGTATTTCCACACTTTGAAATCCTTGTTAAATAAGACAATAGAAAGTAAAGGAAGTTAATAATTTTGAAATTTATCAACGTTATTACAGGATTTCGAAGGAAAGGTGGGAGAAGTTTCAGAACAGAGTTGAAGTTAGTGGGAAAAAATTAAGAATAATCCATTTTTATATTAATTGTTCAAAAACCATTACTTCATTAATAATTAAATGTTTCTTCATCAAATGAAAAAAGAAACTATGTAATAATAAATTAACTATGATTTGAAATTCATTGGGTTTTACTAATCACTATTGATTAGGACTTATTTCTTTGCGCAACTTAAATGTAACTCTGATAAATTGCTCAAGTCTTCAAAAATTTATTCTAGAATTTAAACTTATAGTTTCGTTTAGCTCTACACGGATATCGTCGAAAGTTAGTAGTTGTTTTAGAAATAAATAAATAAACCAACAAAACAGGGCCACTGGCTTAATTTGTATCTTATTTAATTTATTAACTTTTATTTCTATTTTCTCAACCCTTGATGATTCATTTTAAACTTCGTGGCCCACACGGTCTATAATCTACTTTTAGCCTCAATAAAGCACTCCTCCTAGAAGGAAAACACTTTTAAATCATACCAATAATTGGAGGAAAAAAATACTCTTAACTGTATTAATTTTATTTACAAAGAAATGAATTGAAATTCATCCTGCTGAACGATGTATACTGAAATAGAGATGCAAATAGAGAGTCTGGTAATACAGAAGAGAGCCCGTTCTCAACTAACTAACTGAAAAAATCTTCACCATTTGTTGTTTCTTAGTAAACAATGACGTAGTAAAGTTAAAAATAAGCGTTTCGCGCGAATTCCACATTTTTCCACAGCGGCTCTACTCCGCAACTTAATCATTTCGATAGAAAAAATTCGTTGTAGGAAAAAAATCAAAGTGCAAGAAAGAAGAAAAAGTGCTGCTGTACAAAGCAATTTTAAAATCAATTATAAATTTCAGTAACGGCCAACAATTGTTAAATGTATCCAACTAGTAAGTCATTATTAATACGAACGCTTCCTGTTACCTATTACCATTCTTACGTCGGAACAAAACCAGGTACCGCGCTTACACATTCCTTTTAAGACGAGTTGAAAGTAAAACAGAAAATGAAAATTGTTCAAACAGAAGTTATAACATTTTTTATACCTTTTTTGTATAATTAATATTAACACGTTTAATTCAATCAATCTACAAAATGTTCTCAAGATCTAGAAAATATTACGGAATGACTGAAATATGGAATTTAGATAGTACTGTTAATGAAGCAAACTTTCTCAATGCAAAGTGACCTGTGGTTACCTGTACGCACCTGAATTTACCTGTCTTCTTATTTTTAATATAACTTTTTAAAAATAAAAATCTTAAGCTACTAACTTTTATTTGAAATTTTTTTAATATCTTCCTTTATTTACAAAGGTAAAAGATTTTGAATAGATCTACTTATTCAGTTGCAGTATAGTTTCTTTTGCACGGACATTATTTTAACGAAACTCTTTAAGAAATTATAAAACAACTACATAATACTGTGGTTACACTTGCCGCAACTTGTAAAATATCTCTAGTTTTGTTTTAGTTTAAATTTAATATCTTGGGAACTGTCAACGTCCATGTCAAAAGTGACACATGTTTGAACTCAGAATGCCTACATCTACCCAAAACTACAAAAAAATGTAGGTAGTTCCATTTAAAAATTATCAATGACGTCATCACTAAAAAGTAGAGGGGATAAAAAATTAATTTGAATTTCAGGAACTATTTAAGATTGCATATGAATATAAATGACAAAAATATGGTTTAAGGGTTAAAAATTTTAATTTAATAATTTTGCCTCATACTTAATTTACTATTTTGCTGATAAATACTATTTTGTAACAAAACTCTAAGTATTAGATATAGATATAAATTAGATATAGATATTAGTTATGTATTTTTCTACTCCTGTATCGTAATTTATTTATTAAGTTTTACAATCTGAAATAAAATTCATTATCATACACATTTTTTTACGATACAAATTTCAAACTAATAAAAATAGATGTTACGGTTTATTTCTCCGAATTTAGGACGTATGTAGTGAGCCGTCTTACAATGTGTGTGTCCCAGTATGGTGCGACAAAAGTGTGTTTGGCGCACATAAAACAACTCGATGCTAATATTTAAATAACTTTTATCGGTGTCCGCTCCTCATCCGGACGTTTGTTTTTTAATCAGCGCAATAAAAGCTAGGGCGCTTTATTTAGAGCGGTTGTCGCGGACACAAAAGGCCTTTTGGGTTTGCGGGAGTACTTACCTTTTTCATTCTAGTTTAGTTTTAGTGTAAGTCGCCATGTGTAGAGTGATACGTGTACGCAGAGCCTTAATAGCAGCCAATTCTTAATTTGAATGATAATTCTAACTCAAACGTTAACTAAAACACCTGAAATTCAACACCTTAACTAAAGCCTTATTTATTGTAAGCGAGGCTGCTGCTAACGTAGGTAACTATATGCGACAGTGTCTCTATTTCTGTCACGTTCTCCTAATATTTTAAGATTTGTTATACTGAACAGTTTGTCTCTCTCTCTCTCTCCCCCTCTCTCTCTCTCTCTCTCTCTCTCTCTCTCTCTCTGTCTATTAGACCAACGGCAAATTTCAGGAATCCCCGTTGACTCTCCGACAGTCGGACGCTGCTGCTCTTACTACTATAAATATTTTGATCCTCCACTAATTTAGTGCGCTACATCCGAAGCCGAATTCTCTTTAGATTTTTTAGATTGTTCCGCTAGAGCCGTTGCTTCTTTTGTTATTTTGTAAACCAGAACCGTTACATAGATCGTTATTTATTGCACCTATTGACTGATGTTATGGCTAAAAGTCTAACATAAATTTAACAAATTTAACACTTCGTAATTAGATATGCTCAATTACAAAGTTAGTGTTTCTATTTATACAGCCATGTGAATGAAATGTACTTCAGCTTGGAAGATGGTGGTATTATTATCAAAGAATACGTGTCTTTTAAACTTTAGTCTTGCCACTCCACGTTCCACACCGTATACTATTTATAATCCTTCCGTAAACCACCCTTGTGAGTATTTTCATACACATTGAGTTCCCTCTTCCTTTCCTCCCTACTCGGAAGAGGTTAAGCACCCATTGTACTTTGGTCTACTTTCCTACCACAGACTACCAGCCTACTACAAATGTATAGAAGGCCTGTTAGTTGGTTTTGGGGTTCAGATCCCATGTTTTACCGATCATCTTGCGGTAATACCATAACGTTTCCATAGCTTTATTAACTGTCTTAGACAAGTGTTTGTTGTGACAACGTTTTTGCGTTAAAAAGCTTAGACATTCTAAATTATGGAATTTGCAGACCACTACCATTTAATTCCAAATTGGTAAAGTGAATATATTGATGTATAATATTTATTTTGTAAACATTTTGATCAGCCAATCGCATTCTGAAAGTACTCCGGCCAATACAGAGTGTAAATTGGATGAATAAGATGCTTAATTTAGGGATGATAAAATATTGGTTTAGCTCGAGAGGGTTTGTCTGGAAGTCTTTAATCAACTAACAAGTAAAATGTGTGTCTTGCGACATCTCGTGTTAAAATGGACACGTGTAAATAGTATAAACTAAGTAAATACCAACAGTTAACTGTAAGACGGCTTCAGTGTGCGTTAAAGTGCACAGGCGCCATCTAAGCGATGGTTTTAATGCTTAAAACAACACGTGAGTTTTAAGCATTAAAACGTGTAGTTTCAAGCATTAAAACCATCGCTTAGATGGCCCGATACTAACACCTAGCTACGCACAGTTAACTTGATTGGCTGATTCAACAACAAGGTTGAAACTTGATTTTAGCTTTAGTAGTCCTACAGTGTTATATTATTCAAAGCGCACACAAAGTTATAGGGTAACTTCGTGGTATATAAAATCGAGAGGAATGGGTTAAAGTCAGCATAGTGGCAATATTATGTCATAAAATGTTATTAGATGGAAAGCAGTGTCAGATAGAGAACGATTTCTCTTCGAGTACGAGCAGCAGAGATAGCAGAAGATATTTTGAGTGGAAGCGATTGACGCCTAGGTTTTGTTGCTGGTAAAATTGTAGCAGAGAAAACCGACGACGGTTTCATTATATTTTAACTCTTAATATTACGGTCGCTTCCGACATCTAACGTAAATTGAACTAAAAACAGAGCATTTTTTTTTGTAACCTACGTTAAAAACTCGAAAATGGCTAAAACTGAATTGAATTTTTTTTGGGTATGAGAAAAACCTTTTTTGACACAAACTGGTGGCGATGCGTTTCGCCGTTTTGACGACATAATCAGGAAAAATTGGACAATACAATACAAATTTCTTTAATAATCGATACTTTCTAGGAGTTAATTGAATTCGGAAGAAAGTTTCTGAGATTGATTTTTATTTAGGGGTTCTTGTAGAAAAACTATTTATGTGACAATTAATTTACGTCAAAAGTTGTTTCGGAAAACACATTTCGACGGGCCGCCCCACATGTATCGTACCTTACGATCTGGTAAATGATTTTTGATTAATATCTCAGGCAAAAAATAGACACACACTTCCATCATTCGTGTTAGCCGTTAATGCTCCATATAACTGTGTAAGTTTCTGAGAAAAATGACAAAATTTATTATTTTTAAAAGAGCGACATCTAGCGCGCCACATATAATCCTTACAATAAGGCTTTTCAAGGTATTGCATACTTTTAAAATTTTTACTTAGTTGGCTATCCGGTACACAATTTGATGTTCAGGTTAACCAGTTTTCTGCTTTTTTCTTATGAAACGATGCTCTTTCTACTAATAGCTTTGATAAAATCTATCTTTAACACAATTTTTTTCTAAACAATACATTTTATGTTTTAAATTATTATTATTATTACATATATGAGAAGTAGGCGGCATTGCCGATTATACTTCTATTTACTGACAACACTTTGATGATAAATAGAACGATACAAAAACAAAATTTAAGTGTAGTACAATAACGATCATAATAAAATTAAACATTATAGTTACAAAATATAGGTTGACAACAATTGAATTACTGCAAAACAAAATGAAAAGAAACAATATTATTTGTATAAAAGGTCATACAACTTTTTAAATGTGTTTAACGATTTAGCACTGACAACTTCGCTAGAAAGAGAGTTCCACTGATTCTGCACACGATTGGTGAAGAAGTTTTGTCTAGTTTGTTTATTTGCTCTATTATGTTGCAATTTAAAACTGTGGCCTCTGGTATAGTTGTTGTGGATTATCACTAATATATTAAATTGCACGAATAAAAATCGTTTAGTAACTTAAAATCTTCCACTATGTCACTCCTGACTTTCTCATTTGCAAAGTTGAAATGTCGAGGCTTCGAGATTATCTTCATAGCAGAGACTGTTTAGTGCAGGACATAGCTTGTAGAACCTTCGTTGTGCTTGTTCAACCATATTCACATCTTGATTAAAAATAAGGGCACCATATAACCGAAGCATATTCGAGTATTGGTCTTAAATAAGTTTTCAAATCCTACTAGTATTTGGTACATTTAGGTAACTGAATGTTCTAGTTATGCAGAACAATAGACAGTGAGCTCTTTTTCCAATTTTGGCGAAATGATTCTGCCATTTCAAATTAGATGATATTGTTACACCTGAGTCTTCCTGCAATTTAACTGAATTTAGGATTTTTCCATCTAGGTAGTATGTTAGGTGTGGGTTGTTTTGACCTAGTTCTAAAACAATTCATTTTCGAGAAGTTTAATGGCTTGGTAAATAAAGTTACTACTTATTATGGAATTTGTGATAAATTTTGTATCATCTGCAAAGAACGATATCGTTAAGTGAAAGTTCTTGCCGAGATCAGAAATTTAAATATTAAAGAGTAGTGGTCCTAAAACAGATCTTTGAGGGACTCCACTCAAGACAGGTAATGGTGTAGATACACTGTTGTTTATTCTAACACAAAAACTTGTTTCTTTGAGGAAATCTTTTATCCATTTATGTAAGTTGCCACGAATGCCCAGATGATCTAGTTTAAGAAGAAGTCTCTCGGTCGCTTTCTTGAAGTCTAAGTAGATAATATCTATTGGTTCTTCGTTATCTACCATTTTGTCCATTGATCAAGGTTAAAAAGCAAATCAAAAGGGTAATTTACCTAAGTTCATGGAGTTTTGCATAATTTTGGCTAAAAGTTTGCACAAGGAATTTACATTCTATTATAACTACTGGGTGAATGGTATTTTAATTGGATTTTAATGTTTTGATGGCATTCTTGACCTTTTCTGAGTTGAATTCGATTGTTGTTATTGTCTCATGTACTCGTGTGGTTTCCGGTAATTGAGGCATTGTTGTGATATCTTCGTAACCGAAGGATTTACTAAACTGCTGAGCAAATATGTTGGCGACCACCAAGGAATCAGTATAAATTGTTGGTGTTTCCTTCCTTTAAGGCTACTGGTGCCACCTTCGTTTTTAATTTTCTGTTTACGTATTTATAAAAGTTTTTGTTATTACCGTTTATTATTGAGTTTTCAAATTTTAGTTTGTGGATAGCATGTTGCACTGCAATTTGTAGGAACAATAGCGATTTTGTTGTGGTATAGCTCTATACGAATCCCATAATTTGCGTTTCTTTTTAATTTCATATAGTAAGTTTTCGTTCATCCATGGTTTATCGTTTGTTTTTAATTTTTCTTTAGCGGTATATAGACATTGATAGCACCACAAATTACGGTTTTTAAGTTTATTCACTGCTCATTGGGAGTTGAAATGCAATTTAAAAGAATTTGAGAGTTCGTAATCATCTTGTTTATTTTATTATAATCTCCTTTTCTATAATTTTTACGAAAATTCTGCCGTAGTTAGAACTGAGTGATTGGAGAAGTAATTGTAAGGTGACTGTTACTACGACGTAAAAATAGTTTAATTCAGAAATAAGATTCTCGTCTGTGGTCAGGATTAAGTTAAAAGTGAAGGTTTTAATGGAGGCCTAAAACGAGTAGGTTGATCCACATATTGGAAAAAGCCAGATTTCAAATACATGGTTAAAAAATCATTATTTACGCCTTTAGTTTCCGTGGAAGAAGGTTGACCCGTGGAAGTTAGGTTGGTACTCAATAGGATGAGCCCGGTGTTTATTGCAAATGATGAAGCTGGATAGTTTGCTGATATGTATATCCAGGAAAATTACTGTGCATTCTTAAATATAGATGGTCCAGATCACGCGCTTTGTCTTTGTGTTCCCCGAAAAGGATGAACCCTTCTCCGTTCCCCGTCCGAAGAATTCTGTAAATTCTGCGCGAACTTCTGTGCGAAAAAGGAAAAAAGGAAAAAGGAAAAAGTTTAGATTCACCCATTTCTGCAAGGACATTGCTACCACAAAGAGGCAAGAGTATGATCTAGAACAATTAGCCTATGCTGTCGCTGGAAGGTGGTACGTAAGGTCAACACCTACAAAGCCCTTTAGATCGCCTATTTAATGTACAAAAGTGCGGAACAACTACTGTGGACTGTCAAGGGTAATTGACGTTTTAATCGTTGTAGATTCCTTCTCGTGTTCTATGGGATTCAAGTATTTTTGTGCTTTATTTGTTGATATGTTTATGCGTTTCAATTGCCAAAGAAATTACTGTACAGACTAAACATAAATCGCTTTTAAATATTGCTAGAAACAATTCTACCAGACTAAGATATAACTTGTTTCCGTACATTGTTCCTGTAAACTATGGTCAAACGTCTTTGTAGGTAATTACTATAATACCGACTATCCTCCTTTGTTTGTAGCTATATCGTAGATACTAATTATATCAAAATAATTGCTATTATGTTACTGTGTTTGTACACAACTGAATCCATATTCTACTGCATATTTCATTGAATTACCCATCTTCAACATAAATATTCATTAATTTGTAAAAGTTTTATAAATACGTTTTAAAGAAAGGACGGCTTGAACGGGCGGAAGTAACTTAATAAGTTTTCGTCGGTACAAAATACAATTCGTACCTGCTTTTGTGTTCTAGAGTTTCCTTTCAGGCTAATCAAAACAGACGACTAATTATTCTAATTAAAGTCTTAATCACAAAAGAACGGAGAAAACAAAACAATTACTTAATGAGTCTGAAACGTGTTTACGCAGTTTGCCGCAAGGGCGCTTTGTTCGCGATCTAAAAAAAAGTCGCAGGAAAAGGAAATTCTAAAACGCTTTATAAGTAAACGCTTCGGGGTTCGCTTGAATCAAAAGAGGCAGAGGAAAAGTTGTTGTCTTCTCGACGTGTAATTTTTCGCCAATCTAAACGGGGCCATTTGTTATGAAACTTTCCCATGTAGAAATAATCAAAATATTATAAATATTTATGCAATAGAACTTTTAACAAGGTGCCACGTTAGTAATATTCTGAATGCATTATAATGACTTCGCAAAACTGTTTTGCTACTTTATATGAAAGCGACGTTTAAAATATTTTATAGTAACTTCAAAGTAAAGAACAAAGTTCAACAGGACGACGATGTTTATTTGAAAACTCGCACTGATTTCAAGATAATTTGCTACTTCGCATTTATAAGAGTCGTTCTTAAAAACCTTTAAAGGCGATTTATGCTTCCTATTAATAATATTGAAAAGTTTTATTGAGTTCGCTCGTTATAAAATAGAAAAGAAGAAAAAACGAAAGCTGTCGTTTCGAACTTTATATTTACAAAATAGAGCTTGCCAATGTTTGTGATGTATTAATAGGGACGAATAAAACCTCATAACAAATTTCATTTACAATCGTCACTTTATAAAAGGTTCCAAATTGATTTTATACAAATTACATCCTTTAAGCCACGATACAACCTGCTTTTGTAAAAGCTACATAAAATGTTAAATCAGAAATGGATTTGCATTTAAATTAACATAACTTGTATTTGACAAGACCCTACAGCGTACCTTAACAAATGGGTATGAAAATACGACAAATGATACAAACATCAAAAATATCATTAATCATTTTGAAATAGTCCCGTTTATTTTCGAGTTAGAATGTGAAATTTAGTTAGCAAAAATAGAATAATAACAAGGCGTTCAAATTAGATTTCCGTAAACAAATGTTTTTCTTTTAATTTTGTAAACAGTGTTTGTTGATGAATAATTATGATAATTCCTTCATATATTGTTAATCACGTATTCAAGCAACGCTATGGTTCAAATTTATTTAGATTCAGAATTTCGTAATTATAATGATACTTTATTAAAATGCGTAACTAAAGGTAACTACATTCACTTCATAACTACTACAGAAAAAAAACTCTTCGCACAGAACTCAACACCTTATAACGAAATTTTTAATAAACAAATTTAAAAATCCTGAACTAAAAAATAATTCAAATAAAATGTGTAGTTAATTAAATTTTCAACAATCTTTTTCCCACAACTTTTTTTCATAATTAATGTCATGGAGATATTGTTAAAAACAGTTAGTGTCAAGCAATCATAATATCTCAGTAATTACTTATTTGAGATGAAAATGGTTTAAACAAAAGTTTGATTAAAAAAATATTTGAAGAAAATGTGTAAATTGAATACTTTTGTAAATACGAGTATTCGAAAGAATAAAATCTATGTAGGTTAAGAGCTTTTTGCTTTGACATAGTTTGCAGATCACCGAGATTAAGAATAACAGATACCTTGTTTATATACGAACAGCCACGTCGACTTCTCAGCAGAAAACATATTTTTCTTTACAATAATAACAATTGTTTATTTTAGCAAAGTTTAAAGATACTGTTGTTCTACCAGTTAACCATCCAAAAAAGTAAATAATTAGAACAAATAATAATAAAAAGTACTAATTTCTAAACAACATAAAGTTGATGTCAACAGAAAAGTTTGTAGTCGTATAAATTAGTATAAGGTGTAGAACAGGAGTGTTGTTTATAAATTTGTATCCGTTTAGATAAAAAGGTTAAACACAGGTCCATATACGTGATAAATTATGCAAATTTAGTTTGGAGACTTAGTGGGGGAAGACGACAAAATTATCAACGCAAATGTTGTGTAAAAAACGATTGATAAGCAAAAATGTAAAAAATGAACGCTGTAAACTGCACAATTTTTAAAGAATATTTTTATTCAATGCAAATGTTCAGTAATATGAAAAGTAGGGAAATTAAACTGAAAAATTAAGGTGTCGTTAGTTAGATCTGAAAGAAAGAACGTGTAGTCTAAAAAAATTTTACAATTGGTAGCGAAATAGTCGTTGATAGGATTTGAAAGAAGAAAGGTGTAACTGTTGATTTGACAAAGTATTACAAACATTATTCAAAGTAAATTGTTTAATATATAAATTAACTACATGTTACCACCGAAGAATTTTACCAATCAACAAAATCGTTCAACAATCACATCGACGAACTTCATCAGTATATTACGATTCAAGATTAATCTACAAATGTGCTACAAATTGTATTCGCATATAAGTGAAATTATCATTAAAATTACATTATTTTATCATCGGTATACTCATCCAAACGCATTTCTAGATTTAAAAATTTATTTGTTCAGTTATTAATACTTTTGTTTGTCATTGCTAAAAATAATTATTTTACAAAAACATATGCTTAATATGCAGTTATTAAGATTTAATTGTAGGAACGTAGAGTAACACAATTAGCAGTTAATTAATATTAGTTTAAGCTTTGTATTTCTTCATTGTGGTAAGCTGCATCAAAACAATGGTATATTTGGGTGACGTATGCGTACAGATAGTACAAACAATAATTTAGTTGGTTGCTACAACAATTTGAAGTATAAAAACATAAGAGCATGGGTCCAAGAATAAAACCTTGTGGTACACCAGAGACAAGATAATACAGTCAAATATAACCAAAAAGTGGTAGAAGCCTCAAAATGAGAAGGGAAATACACTGAAATTTGTATAAACCTTTTTGTTTCGAATAGGAGAAGTCTCATATAAATCGCGTCCCAATATATTCAAAGACCGCAAATCATGATTTTTTGCCATTATTTAGTTTTTTGGCAAATTCTAGAAACATACTTGGCAAATATCTTTCGATATTTACAATGAAATTCTTTTTAAAATACAATTTCAAAAAATTTACCACTTTTTAAGCAAAAACTAGTTCATCAGACGTGACGAAAGACATAAAATTCGCCCTATCAGTTCTTCTACCAATTTATCACCTGAAATCGAATTATGTTTGAACTATTAATTTTAAGATTCAAGAACACCCTATAATGTAAATTTCCTACTTGGTGCTAAATTCTAACACTCTGCCATCTTACGTTTTCATTTTAGTTTTAAGTAATTAGGCTTCGACTTCATCACAATCATTTGTACTTTTAACAAGTTCAATTCCTATTTTAAGTATAAATAGCAAAATATATTTTTCTAAAAAAGTTTCATAAATAATAATGTTCATCGTAATCGCCATTCATTATTTATTTTATTTTATTAGTTATTATTATTATGTCACTAAAAATGTTACCTCCTATCGGTGCTACATTTTTTAGTTTTTTAGTTACTGTAACTGAGAGATGACCTTAATTTTTAACAGGTCGAAACTAGTATTACTTTTCAATATTTTAGTAATTTAACTAAATTAAAATAAAATTTGTGATTAGGAGACTTCAAAGTCTTTTTACTACAATTAAGTTTTGTTGATGAAGCAGCAGAGATAAAGGGAAGGAAAACATAAAACGTTCTAGTCAGTAGAGTGAGTACCATTGAACTCAAAGATAAAGTATTCAAATGAGCAGATACGTGATAATTTATTAAGAGAAACTAGTTAAAGTTTGTACAATTTTTGATCATGATTTGATAACCTGCGAAACTGAATACTATAGTGCTTCCCACCGAGAAGCATTCTGTTGATCAATGCAAAAAAGCGTTTTCAATAACACGAGAAAACACTAGATGTCACAACATTTATTGGTTACATCGAGTACCTTCTTTAGGTAAAATGCCTCGACAAGATGACCAAGTAATAGCAGCGAGGAAAGAATTTTATTTCTATATTGGAAATAATGAAGACCCACGAATTCACTTTAAAAGGAGTTTAAAGATGTCCCTATGGGGTATGTACCAGATGATAAAGCAATAATTCCAAAATTAAGAAAAAAAATATTTAACTTAATCATAATTACTACGAAGATGGGATCGTTCGCTATTATTTCTTCTCGTAATATGCAAGCAAAATAATAATGTAACGGTATGCATGTAACTGTCTTATCCTCCTCCAGATAAGATGATGAACAAAATATACATGTTATTTCATGTTATAATGGCTTGAATTTGAGAACGATCGTTTTTCATCACAGCTGATACTGGACCTACTCTCCATGTAATGTGTATGATAAAAATTGTACTCCAAAACATATTATTTATAATGAACGTATAAAAAAATGTACAACCAAACATAGTGCAAAAGAGTTGGCAGCAATAAGACATGTACCTTCTATTGGACTGAAAGTGTCATTTTAATTTAAAAAATGATTTTGAAACGAAATTTGATCAATATTGAATTTGTTATTATCAAATCACACCTAAAATTAGGATAATTAAAATTAGTTAATATTTCTAGAAACCAACCTATAAATAAATAAAAAAGAATTTCACTTGTTTTATTTGAAAAGATAAGAAACAATTGCAACCGGATGTTATTTGTAAACACTTAATTTAAATTGTTAAATAGGTAAAAGAACTGTTTATAAAGATATTATTGTGGGTGATAAAAGACGCTACAATTGCAGAAATTAAGAGATTAGAATGAAGGTGTCTTACCTTTCGTAAGTGGAAGAGTGTGCGAGAAGGTGACTTGGTGAACTGCGAACGTGATGAATGGAAGAAGATTTTATTTAAGATATAATATTATACAAAATTGACAGTTGTCCAATAAACATCGGACGACTCAACATTAGAAAACTCTCAATTGGACAGTTGAAGAAGCAACATTGATATTAATAAATAATAAATACTCGTACTTAATCCATTAACCGGTCAACATGGATTTGAAAAAGAACCTGATAATTAATCGATCGATAAATGTGGAGGTTGAGAAGAATTCGAAAACGGTCAATCGACGTATCAAAATAACAAATAATAGTTAACTCTTAAATAGACAGTTAAGCAAGTCAGAAAGGTGAATTATACAAGTTTGTGAAGACGTAAATAAACCATCGAGATGTGAAAATTCTTACTCAAGCAGAATTCGACATGACTTTAAGCGGTTAGTTTTAGTTTATAAACCTATGATTGTAATAAAAGGTTTAAGTAATGTTAATTAAATTTTGCTTGTGAATGTGGACGCGTTTCGTTATATTTAGATCAGAAACAAATTTCTTTTCTAATAATAATGTTTTTTTTTTTGAATGAATGAATTTTATATCATATTAAATTTTTTTGTTTGTTATTAAATAAAATGTATCATTTGCTTAAAACCGAATTCAAAGACCCTGAGGTTAAAGCGAAATAATAATTTTGAAGTTCCCAAAAGTTTAATGTACATATTTTATTTAACTAAATAATTTGAGTCTCATAGTTCAATTTATTTTTGTATATAAACTTAAATACAACCATTGCAATATGGAAAACATGTTATAATTAATACCTGCATTGAGCAAAATTCTCGTCAAAAAATTTTAATGATAAAGAAGTATTACCTGAACAGTATGTGCAATGATTTATTTTTTGGATATACGGAAATTGGAGAACTACTTCACAACTGCCAGAATAGAATGGATTTTTTGAAGAACTTACAAAAATAACAACAAATTTACATCAACTTCTTGTGTTATGTTTTTCGTTTTATTATTCATTTTGCAAGCAATGTGAACCGAGTTACAGTATTGTTTCCTTTAAATATTTCCAACTTACATAAACAAAAAACATGCATAACAACTTTTAGTCAACCTTTGTATATTGAAGCCTGTGAAGTTATAGTTGCATCAGATAGTAACTCAAACTTGTGGTAGTGAGACTAGGAGGTTTTCTACGTTATTGCGTCTTGCATGACCGATCCTGATTTTTCTAGAGATGAAGATTGGAAGTCATAATGATTTTTATAAGATAATGACAAGTCACGATGTTAATTACCAAGACAAAAATCAATCAACTCATCGATAAGATCAATGAACTAAAATCTGGAGGTTCCACAGCACAACCATGTACTTTCGTATTTTTACTTTAGTGGTTGCTTTCTTTATGTTAAATCGGCACATCTATACTCTACAGCTTTATCGCTCTTTTGTAGCAGCATCGCCTCCTTATATTAGGGGAGATAGGTTTTACACTTCCACGCTGGCCAGACGGGTTGAAGTGGCTGCGATATATTTTTGACGGTAACCGTGACCGACGGCTTAACGTGCCTTCCGAAGCAAGGTGGAAGCAGGCCTTCTAAATTGGTTCAAAAAATCTCTCACCGTCACTGGAATCGAACCAGCAAATAAAAAATCAGAAAGAAAATGTGGAACCACAGAAATCTATTCATTAAGGAGCTTTAACAAACATCCTATTTATTTTTGATATCTTCAATGGGTGTGACACAACATCGTCATTATTTAAAAAGGAAAACTAAACATTATTAGGATTTTGGAAAACCTCCAATTTGTACCAGTCACCACAGATATTCTCACAAGAAAATTGTCGTCCAAACGTATTTTGTAGCTGTTCAGAGATTAACAGTTATAGACACATTCAACTTATAAAAGCAACAAGAGTTTCATGCAAAAACAAGTTAACCACAGTTTTGAATCAAAAATGTAACATAAATAGTGGTTGCACGGTAGCTCAGCGGGACTGGGTGGTTTGTGAGAAAATTGCTTTCGTAAACCCATCAATAAAACCATCAAAATCAAGAGGGTCAAACAAGGTCCTGAAGTAATTTAGCTTCCAGCCCTTGTTTGCCGAAAGATCGTTTAGAAATATACCTCTTGATGGGTTTATCTTGGAAAGTACTGTCACAATCTGTAAAAGTTAACACAAACCGCACAAAAACAAGATCAAACGAATAAAATAAAAACGCTCGTTACAATGCAACATTAACAAGATATATATTGCAGTTAAAAACAAAAAAACACAACACTACTAAATAAATGATTAATAGGATAAACACGTGTTAAACGCGTAATTAACGACGTTAGACAATATCTAATTGATCACGTGATCCAGTACTCTTCATTGCGAAAATAATTATCTAAATACATAAAAGAAAACTGTAGTACATTCTTCCAAATTAATACAAAAATAACTCACCCGTAATAACATCAAATATTTCGCGACTTGTGTTAAGAGTTTAATTTTTTAATTTTTTCATTTTTAATTTTATAAAATGTCCAATTGGTGAAAGAAAGGGCGTAGTACAGAAGTATTTGTAATTTATAGTAAAGCAAGTAATGAAACGCTATTCCTAAATCCGCGACAATTAAAATAATAAAGATTAATAAATCAATACGACGAGTTTTATCAAGCCATTCTTAATTTCGATGACATTTAAATACTTAATGTATTTTGAAAGAGAATGATGCAACAAACAAACCCAAAAACTGGCAAGATGTAACGTAAATTCTTTTTAGGAAGCGCCTGAATGTGGCATGTCGTAATGATAAGAATCGTTTCTGAGGAATCCTACACTGCGTAGGTGATTATGTAGGCATTTCAAGAGTTTCTACAAATTTCCATTACGCGAAACGAGACCGGTTACTTGAATAACCCTGAAAACAACGAAAACTGAATATTTGGGTCTCAAGTATACCCATAATCCGCAATTGCGAAATTGGTAAGAAAACCCTTACCAAAAACTTCACAACACAAAACTTTTTTTTATTTAGGTATTTAAATCTCGTTACAGAATGGAGTATTGCTTGCAGCAAAGCATAATGCAAACAGCCTCTGTTTATAAAACGACGCAAATTCGCGGAACGAAACAAGTGGTGCAATTGTAGATTTCGAAAAATATGATTACTATGTTCCCTAGTTCGTGGTCAGTGTTAAAATATCTCAATGTCCCATTAATATCAAATGATTTTAATAGAGGCAATGAGTAAGGTTTGTCAAAACAACTGTAACAGATACTGCGGATGATGACAATCACATCGACTTTGAGCAACTACACGAAAAAAGAAGATGAGGGTCAAGACTAATTTTAATTGCATTATTTTGTATTTCATTTTTGTAATAAATTAATAACAAAATAAAATTAAAAGATTGTACTAAAATAATAAAATATTAAAAATTATAATAAATGAATTACTTTAATAATGAAATGTAGAAATAATAATAATCTTCGCCCGGCGTTACATAGCCTGCTTGTATGCGGCACACGCTCTCTCCGCCTTGTACCTCAAGAATGGCTTTAGGAATAAAAAACAAGAACAAAAAGAAGAAGAAATTAAATTCATAGTGAAATAATTAAATTATTTTAATTTCTAACAGAAGAACAAATGGGTTCTAGAATAAATGTGTGTATTTTATTAAAAACAATTTTTCCAGCAGTTTTGTTTATAGTAAATTAAGTTGGAAATATAGAAAAGGCGATAAAAGGTGTGTCAAAATTTTCAGTTTGGAAACCGTTTCATAATTCCCATCTTCCACCCATCAAGGTGGCGCAAACTTCTGACATTACAGGATAACTTAGTTAATAAAATAAGTTATAACTTTCAAAATTTGTCACATTTAATACAGTTACTAAGTGCACATTTTAAAAATATTTTTGATTATACAGGGTGGCAACATAAATCTACATTTTTTAAATAGAACATACCATATAATCTTTAAGGTTTGTTATGTGATTTTTGTAAATCGCGCCAAATTTGGTGTGATTCTTGTGTGGAGTTATTCGGGGCGCCGATAGAGGGACGGTTTTGGTTCGTTTTCATGGTGTCTGTTGGTCACTTCCGTCCTGTTCCGCTCAATGTTACTTTAAACGCCGTGGTGTTCGCATGCGCTCTGTCTCTAATGACGCTTAGGTAAATTAAATCTACTGTTTTCGATGGCATCAGTAGTAATCGATCTTTTATTTTAGGGTATAACTATTTATAACAACAACGTTCAGTGTTTCTCTCGAATATGTTTGCATATTTTATGCGTTTTCCGCATTCGAACACCGTAACTAGTTTGGCGTGTGCGATTAGGCGGTTAGGGGATGACATCTTCTTTGTTTCTCTTTTAGACGAAAATACGGACACGAAAGTACTTCGACGACATTACTACTACAAAATAAACTACTACCACGAAATTTTTGTTTTGGTAAAATGGCTACCTTGTTTCCGTTATGCGAGTTGTGAGTGTTGAAGACGGCACCCAATTCTAGAAACCGTACGAGCCTTCTCGTCAACCACGCCCGCTTCGTATCTGCCTTCGTAGCTACATACCAGAGTTGTATAAGGTATTGTGTCTGTCTGTTATTTTGCGTAACAAAACCAGTTAAAAATCGACGTTGACCTCGCCGCCGAACATAAACAAAGAACAGCCTGTCGCTGACTGCGTCGTAAATTTAGTGCGCCCAATTAGAAACGGGTACTGCGACGTCAGCCCGTTACGATTCGCGTTTTCCTGTATTTGTGCAAATTGTGTTGTTATGTCGTAAAATAAACTTAATTTAAGACTTGTTTTCAGTGCAAGTATTTTATTGTAGCCCTAAGTACAGTACATTAACCATTCTATCTTGCAGAAATGTAAGCATCTCTTTATGAAAGATAGTGGCGCCGGGCTTTGACAACCAATATTTGAGACGGTCTTTTCAGTATCTTGACTAATATCTTGAACACACGCCTCCCCGCACTTTAGAGACTTAGCCGGTTGATACGAATTGCACCGTCGAATACGAATTTAATGTTCAATGAAATACTTATCTGTTTATTCTCTCTCTCTCTCTCTCGATTTTTAATTTGCATTCGTCAAGAATCCCAAACTCGGTCTATCTGTATAATTTGTACGTTACAGGTTCAAAAAGATTTCATCAAGAGATTTAAAAAAAATATAGCATGTCAATATATTGTACAGGGTATTTTAGAAAGATATAACTTATTATCACTAAAAAAATGACATCTACTTTAACGCTCTGTTATAAAGTAACTAAAATAATTTAACATGTTTTTTCTATTAACATGTTACTTCCATCTCATTAACTGGGTTTAGTAATTAATTGTTTATTATCGGACACTTCATTTATATAAGGCCAAGCAAAATGTAAACCAAACAATATCTCAAAATTTTAAATAAATCACTCTATACGTTTTTCAAGGATTGTTAGTACAATTAATTAGCTTTCAAACAATATACTATATATAAAGTATAAAGTTAATAGTAACCAGCTTTTAGGATACATGGAGGTTAGTGATACATATACAAGGTGTCCCACCGGGAACGCCATCGATAGATTATAGAAAAACTGTACATGGGAAAATTTGAAAATTTGGTAGTATACTAACATCGACAGAACAGTTCCGCTAAAATATTTTCAAGATGGTGACACTTCGGTCATACCAGAAGTAAGTGTCAACTCCTTATTTTAAATGGAACACCTATATATTATTCTATTTTTGAATTTTGCACAAAATTTTAGTCACATTTTTTTTATAATGTCTTATACCTAAGTTTAACTGTTTTGGACTTATTTTAAATTTTATGTCATAAAATGACGTTTTCAGGCCTAAACAAGATTATAAAATTTTCCTATACTAATGCTTTTATTATTTAATTGGAATAGGTTTCTTGTAGCAGGGGACCTATTTTAGTGGGCTATGTCGATATTTTGATAATAAATTAATACAGGGCGATCAAAAAAGGATTAAAGTCATTTTTTAAATGCAAACACCATGTTTTTATAACTTTATTTTATTTAGCATCAAAAATAAGGTTGACTTTGTACAAAGGTTGTCTATTAAAAAATTCATGGTTTTCGAAATATTGGCAATTTAACTTATTTTTTGTTGCACAAATGCTATTGTATTTCTTTTAATATGAATGGTTATTCCTAGTTGGTCATGATGGCGTTAGAAAACAATCATCTGTCAAGGATATATCAAACTGTTAAAAATTTTAAATAATCATGCCGGGACGCTTAAATTATACAAACGAAGATTACTTAAATTTATTTATTATTTATGGACAATGTGATAAAGTTATATTAAGAACATGTATTACAGTTAATTGTACCGACTGTGAGTGTTAAAGTGCATATCGTTACCAAAGCGATAACTTTAAATGCTTGAAACACACGTGTGTCGATAAAGCCAGGTGTTCTTTCGTTGCGTGTGTAATACTGTACAAGTAATTACTTGGCTTTATCGACACACGTGTGTTTCAAGCACAATAAGTTATCGCTTTGATAACGATATGCACTTTACACTCACAGTCGGTACATTTGAACTGTTGGCATTTCTTAGTTTGATACACACAGTTTGACATATCCTTGACAGATGATTGTTTTCTAACGCCATCATGGCCCACTAGGAATAACCATTCATATTAAAAAATCAACAAGCATTTAATGCAACAAAAAAATGTTAAATTGCCAATATTTCGAAAACCATGAGATTTTTGAATAGAACAACCTTGTACAAAAGTCAAGCTTATATTTGATGCTAAATATAAAACAAATTATATAAAACATGGTGCTTATCGATTTAAATCAAAATAGATAGACATTGTTTTGGTGTTTTATCAGAATATTAGATTTTAATCCTTTTTTTTTGATCGCCCTATAATTGAACTATTATTAACAAAATATCGGAACGCATAGCCCACTAAATAGGTCCCTGCTACAAGAAAACCTATTCCAATTAAATAATAAAGGCATTAGTATAGAAAAATTTTATAATTTAAACAAGTCCAAAACAGTTAGACTTAGGTATAGGACATTATACACAAAATGTGTCTACAATTTTGTGCAAAATCCAAAAATAGAATAATATATAGGATGTTCCATTTAAAATAAACAACGACTTACTTCCGGTATAACCGGAAGTATGTATCTGGAAAATATTTTAACGGAACTGCCCCCGTCGATGTTAGTATACAACCAAATTTTCAAATTTTTCCCATGTAGTTTTCTATAATCTATCGAAACTTCTAGGAGGGAACTAGTATTATGTGGAATTTACTGAAAGTTGCTTTTTAACATGCGTTGAGGTGTTTATGCCGGTAGTAAAGAAATTTATCCATTTAAAATTGTACATAGTTTCGAAATTCGCCATTCCTAAACACTCGGCGTAAAGTGGTTTATGTAAACGTATTATTGTCTATAATTATATTAAGTATTACTTTTACATTGTTATGTAACAGTAATTTTAAAAAGTGTTGAATTAAGTTTGGTGAAATAAAATAAGTAATATTAATTTTTTAATCATACGTTATCTAGGAGTAAAGTTTTGGTGACTCTTCCTGCGCCAGGGTTTCAATAACTAAATTTTCAAACTAAACTAATAGTGTTTATGTTTATTATGCCAACTGATGCTTACTGAAATCGACAGAAAGTTATAAAAAAATTAAATTAAAAATATGTACTAACATCTGCCTTCCAACTTTATAACTGAGGCAAATAAATGTTAATTGTTATAGACTCAAAAGATTCGTTTTCTGAGTTTTAGGGGGTTGCGATTCTAATTTTCATGCATGCGAACAATTCAAAAATCTCTGAAAGTCCTTCTTTCAATCAAGATTATAAAGTTTAATCCTAGACGTCAGTCACGATTTGCAGCGAAAGCATTATTTTACTAGAATTAATTCTAAATATATTTTTATAGGGTATTGTATTTATTTGTATCGGAAATTTAAAACAGTAATAAATAAAAAACATTAATTTTACCCTTACACTATCTTTAAGTACGAAGTTCGTCTATTAAACAAAATAACTGGTTGCTTGTTTTGGGATCAAAAAATTTAAATCTTTTTAACCCCTCTAGTTCGTCTGATGATTGGATTAAATATTTCTAATAAAAAGTAGCTGTTAGCAACTTTGCCTTTGAAGTAGTTGAGAAAGTCGTAAAAATAAGTGTTATTGCTAATAATATTTTTTTACGTTTTCCATCTATTTTTCGAAAAACTCTTTGCTGAGCATAGAAATGAATGTAAATACAAATTCCCCCATAATAGAAAATTTGTTTACTCACTTGAAATTCAGATTAATCTATTTTATTGGAGTGATTCTGCACTACAAAAAATCAATTTATGTCTTACATAATAAAACGTGACAATATGGTGTAGAAACAAAAATTATACGAGAATTGAATGATTGTTTCAAAATGGTTTTATATTGTAAAGATTTTCTTGTAAATAAAACAAAAAATTCAATCTTTAAGAAACACAATTACATGTAAACACATGAGCCAGTAAAAATAATTTCAAAACTCGAACATTAATATAAATAGAAATGATAGCGATTCATGAGACAATGCTATTTCTTATTTTCTAATTGAATTAAATTTACCACTGCCACGTTTTATCGAAGGTAATAAAATGTGTGGCGTTTAATTAACGACAAATGATTAGAAAATCGAGATTTTGAATAGTCTTCCTAATGTACTTTCCTTTTCAAGCATATAATAATATAATTATTAGTTTACGGCGCCGGTGACATATGTGATATGCATTATTTTATTAGTCTAATAATACAACCTCATTATTATTCTAATACAATAATATTTATCCATTACTTTGGAATGCAAATACTTATTTCATGAAATATATCTTGAGAACTCACAAATAAACAAACAAAAACGGATACTAGATGATGGTGATAATTTTAAATGATTAATTACTTAGCAAAGTTGTCAATATTGTGGTAAATGAATACTTGTAGAAAATTGAGTTTGTAACTATGTATTTGTTACTATAAAGCTTTATTTGTATTAGCTCGCCTAACGCCTCGGTAGCAAACTTCTTAGCTCGACACAAAACACACTTGCAAATATACTATTATTTCTAATAAACTCTTATTGTCTCCTTTGAGTTCTATACACTTAGTCCAATGTTTCTCCAATTATTTTATCCCTTCCCAAAACTATGATTTGTCAGAGGTCATCCAAAATAGATTATACCGCGTGCATCTCAAAAAACAGTCACCAATGACTTTATTGGGTGACAAACCCACCTTTGCGTTCTTTGGCACCGATTCACTCCGAAACCCACTGTTTTGACTGCTGTTTGGTCTTCGGTGTGTTGTGATAGATTCACGTTTCGTCCACGGTTACGAAACGACGCAAAAACTCGACCATATTACGATTAGACAACACCAAACATTCCTGCGAAATTGTCACACGATTGCGTTTGTAGTTGTTTGTGAGCACACGCGGCACCCATCTGGCGGAAAGCTTTCTCATACCCAAGTGATCATTCAAAAGTGAAACCACTGAGCCATGTGAGATGCCTAGCTTCCACAATCTCTCTCACTTTCAATCTCCAATCGGCTAAAAACCATATCGTGAATTTTTTAATTGTTTCAGATGCTAGAGACCTCAACTTTTCATCAGAACGTTCGGCATCTACCGTGCTTGTACAGCCCATTGAAATTCAGTAAACCAATTCTTTACTATGAAAATGGATGGTGCATAGTCCCCCATAATATTTATCAAGCAGCCTTGGTTTGAGTGATGGTTTTTTCGCCTAAAGTAATGCTAATGAGTACACGAAATTCACTTTTTTCCATTTTCTTCTCAAATTAATCTGCTATCAACGGCTGCCATACACTAAACTAAATGACGCAGCTATATTTAAATTTGGACAGAGTCACCTGACAGTTGCTTGGTGACAGGAGCAGTGATGCCATTCATTTAGAAGCGGGGATAAAAAGTTCATGGACTTATTGACTCCCCTAGCATACAAAATTCTAGACACCTAAACTTTACCTCGTGTTTGAAGTATAACAAATAGCTAAATTTCGAGATTGGATTGATTTTAAATTGCATCATGAATGTGAGTATACAATTGATTTTAAATAAAGTGAAATTTTCATTGAATATAGGGTGTTAAAATGTGTCTGTGTCCTTTTTTAAAAATATTTTTTTTAATCCATACAAACATAGTTTTGTTAACAGTTTATATATTTACAGAGATTGTTTTCAAATATTTTGATAGTCTTTGTAAATATAGTACAAGTGTAAAAAAAAAAATTGTAAAAAATATTTCAAGAGGTAATAGTATGAGGCACAATAAGCTGAAAGAGTCTTAATAAACATGAGTCCGGAAAGTAACATTTGCTGGAGATATGGACAACTATTGTTTTCAAACGTTTTATTTTATTAGGAATAAACCGACAACAGGAAACTTTCAAGAAACAAAAACAAAGTTACAGAAAATGTTCGAGATGTCACTCCGTCTATATCAAGCAGGCACAGCATCTTCGTCTCAACGATATTCGAACTCTTTCGAAAAACACCCTCCTTGGTTTAGATTTTTTGACACTTTTGGTTAATCAGCGCAGCTCTTCCAGGCGATTTACAGGAGTACCATACACTAATGTATTCAAATATCCCCAAGTAAAAAAAATCTAGGGGTTCATATCAGGCGATCTTGGAGGCCATAGAACAGGTCCCGCTCTTCCTATCCATCTATGTGGAAAAATTTGGTGTAAATGCTCTCTAACGCCATGGAAAAAATTAACTGGAGCACCATCATGCAGGAACCACATTTGTTGCCTCTGATTTAAAGAAATGTCTTCCAAAAGCTCATACAGTGTGTTCTGCAGAAAGTTGAGGTAATCAGCGCATGTTAATCGGTTTGGTAAAACAACAAAGACCTAGAAGCCTGTCACCTTCAAAACCCCATCCAAATGTTTAATGAAAAACGTGACAGATGTCCAGATTCTATTAGAGCATGAGGATTTTCGTAGGTACAAATATGCGTATTGTGAAAATTAAACACTCCATTTCTTATGGACCCGGCATCATCAATAAATAGGGTGTTTGCAAGAAAACGAGGGTCTTCAGTATCATGACGTGGAAATCAGCGGCAAAAGCAAAAAACGTGCTTGATGATCATTTATTGGATTTAAGGCCTGTATTCGTTGCACATGGTACGGATAAAATCAGTTGTTCGTGAAGGATTCTCCAAACAAGACGACCACTAATTCCTACACTCGGCTGATATTCTCCACACACTCGTACCTGGATTCTGCTCTACCAAGTGCTATAATTTCTTCTTCTGCTCTAGGGTGGATACCGACATTGGTCTGCTGGATAAATGGCACTGTTTGTTCAAGGAAGCCGGTATCCGCGCAGTCTTTGGTGAATTTTCCAAGCATGCGTTGTGAAGAATCTGGCGATTTGGATAAGCATCAGCATAGAGTCGTCGCGCTTCGGTGGCGTTCCCATTAGCACGACCATACATAAAATGCGTATCTATTAATTCTGCGTTAGAGTAACCAGCCATAGCGAAAGAATACTTATACACTGAGAACAACTGTCAAATGCGTACTGTTTTATTTCAATAAACAGCGAGAGCTACGACGTGTTTGCAAAATAACAAAAGGTGCTAAAAACATAAAACATTCCATATTTACGCAACCTTTGCTTTTGACCCATGTTTATTAAGACTTTTCTGCTTATTTTGGTTCATACTATTACCTTCCTAAAATATTTTACACTCTTTTTAACACCTGAATAGAGATACAACTAAAAACTAGATTTGTATGTATTTGCAAATGACATATTTAAGTGAGTCTCATAAATCCCACATTGTATAAATTGCTGGTCACATATTTATTAAGCATCGTAAAATTACAGTTACTTTGAATAGAAGTCAGGAATTTACAAAGACTTAAACATCCAGATTTACGTATAAAACCGTAGGTATATGCTTCTATAATTACAATAATTTAACAACAAATTAAAATTCGCCACTATGATTATTAATGCTGAATTTCTTATCATTATACTGAATAAAGTAAATTTAAATCTAGCAAAATTGAATTTATCGGTGTATCGGTACCACCGAGGGCCATCATACATCCGATTATCTGCATCTTCATATTTATATATGGTACGTACAAGTAAATAACGAAGAATAATTGATTACTTATCTTCAAAAAAAGAAACACTAGTCAAAAGTTCTAATACAGGTACGTAACCTCCAAACCATACCCGAAATATCAAGATATTTCATTAAACAGTATGGTTAATAACTTACAGATTTTACTCAATGTTGCACGTAAAATTTTACATAAATAAAACAACATTAATTAAATTGCAATTCAGGGGCTCGTGCGTTTCATACATGTAGTAGGTTACCCAGGAAATATATTTCAAGCAAAGCAGTTTCACAAAACCAACGTTGTTTTCTTTATAATATGCTAATAAAGAAACGTATTAGTGAATTACTTACTTTTAATTAACTTTCTTTGCTCTATACGTACACTGTACTTCTAAATATACACACCGCACTGTGACTATGCATAAATGGCTGTCGCCAACGTGTTTTAACCTGCTGACTTTGAAATTTAGCAACAAACTTCCTTTCGGGTATTTGCTGAACATTTGCAAATAGGGAAATTTTAGACTGGTTGAGTAAAGTTATAGTTAGGTATCATTTATAAATATGCATATTTTAACAATATCAAGAATGTCATACATTTATTTACAAATGTATAATAAAAATGTATCAATGACAAAACAATATATGCAAATGAAGTTATTAAGGAAATACATCGTCAAGTGATATATGACGCAGGCCAATATTGGTGAATCCAGTTTCAGTTTATATTAGTTATTCAATATTTGTATACCTACATTAAATTTAGCAATTTCTTTAAATATTTAACTTGGGTTTATCTAGATCGTAGAAACACTGTTTTTGAATTTCAATATTAATCCCAACAATATCAATGTTTAATTTCTCATACAGCAGTAACAATTAATTAAAATTAAGGAATAATTACAGCCTCATCTGTTTTAACATTGTCTTTCTTTTGCTTAATTTTCTATCTCTGCTATTAGAGAAGATACGCTGTTTTAAACACGAATTACCCCTAAAATCAGATATGCACTATTATAATTATAAATAAAACCTATATACAAAGTTTTATAAAAATGTGACCGGCGGTTTCCTTGACATCTTGTTTAATAAGATGTGGAGTAAAAATCAGATATGTTGTAAGAAAAAAAACCGAGATTTATTAAGAAAATGCGCATCCCGAAACAATTTGTAGAATCTGGAATACGAACGCTACCTACTACCTTAGTCGGGACAAAACAAGGTACCGCGCGCCCACATTTCTTTAAGACAGTTGAAAATTCTCACTCTTACAAAACGAAAATGAAAAGTGCGTTTTTTTGTATAATTGATATTTTGGAGTATTGTTACAACAATTAGTGTACCGTAATTTTTATATCTCAGTAATTACTTGTCGGATGAAAAATAGTCTAAACAAAAGTTTGAATTATTAAATTACAAACAAGTTTTATTTAAAGCATAACAGTTTAAAATGAATATTTAAACCATTCAAAAATCTGTGTAGGTTAATGTGTTCGCTTTTGGGTAAATAGATTATTTTCAAAATCTAATCAAATTTGCGGTATTATAAAAAACGATCCAAATTTGATAAAAATCCATACAGATGCTTTTCTCGATATTTTGTTTACATACGGACAGAGATCCGGCCGACTACCATCGGACAGAAATGTTGTTGCTTGATTATAACTTACTAACTTTAAATCTCGAGAAAAGTAAAAAAAAGGTTGTTAAAATTTTCGATTTGGAAACCGTCGCATAACT
Source organism: Abscondita cerata (assembly GCA_030710515.1). Lineage (NCBI taxonomy): Eukaryota > Metazoa > Arthropoda > Insecta > Coleoptera > Lampyridae > Abscondita > Abscondita cerata. The sequence goes on from JALBCR010004179.1 coordinate 64,355, forward strand.
CCCTAACTTATTTATAAGATGTGGAGTAAGCAACTGACTTGATCCTCCAGGTGGGGGTTGAATCATTGAACTAGCAATTCAATATTCGGATTAAAGGAAACACTTTTTTTTTCAAGAATGTTTAAAACTACAATACCCAAAGTGAGGTAAGACGAATAGTTCAGAACCTCCCACACTGCTATGGCACGCGGGTTAAGAACATTTTGTGGAAAGGGGGGGGGGATATAAGTTACATATAAACCGATATGACACCAAACAAACCAAAAGTAAGAAACATACGGTATGATTCAGAAAAAACCATATTACTGCTGCTAAAATAGGGATTGTAATTGTAGATTATGCCGTTTTTCGCCATTGTCGTTTCTTTCAAGGTGCGTCACAAAAATTTTTCGGTTCGTAAAATTAATTCTTTAATATTGTTTTAGTCATCTTTAATTAACTATCAATTTTAGGGTTAATTAGATGTGATGTGTAATCCATTAATATCTGTTACGTTTCCACCGATTATTTGAAGCTGGTGTCCATAACATATTCTTTGGAAGAACTTTGGAACCACCTGCCTACTTCCATTGTAAATGTCTTGGGGTGGTGTACTTGCTTTTCTGCATATTATACGTTTTACAAAGGTTACCTGCTCCATTGTAGAATACAACGCAACCAATAGACTTCATCAAACCAAAGTTAAGTTACTATCACTGTTGTTTGTCTGTCTGTTTTTTTGTTTTCTACTAAGACAGTTACTACCATATTTGTAGCGGAGTTCATAAAGCACCAACATGTCAAAGATGAGGAAGCAAATGAAAAAAATATACGTCACCATATTCCAACAATATAGTATAACAATTATTGCAGTTGATATGAAATTTATGGTCAACCTACTATTTTAGGAATATATACCTAGATAGACCAAAAAAATTTTAAATCCATTGTATTAATTAAAACACAAAAAAGTCAAATACAAGGTGTTAGTTAATCATCATATGGTAATAGGGCACATATACAAAAAAATAAGTCTAGGAAAAAGAACACAAATTCAAACCAGATCTACTGAAACAATATACTATAATGACATTAGTGCCAAAACAGGATACGAAATACATTAGATTTAGATAAAGATGGAGCATCAGAAGAAATAAAGCAAGTGAAGCCTTAAGCATAGAAAATGGAAAAGTTAGATATACAGAGAAATTTTCGGAGAACCTGGAAAGTATAATAGAAGAAAAAAACACATATATGCTAAATAGATATGAGAACGAACAGCAAAACTTAGGGAACAAATACCGTCACCTTAGAAGATTAGTGAAAGTAAAATAAAAAAAGGAAGAATATTGGAATAAACTTTGCGTAGACATAGATAGCACTATTGGATATAATAAATCAACAGCTGTTTGCAAAGCAATAAGAAATAATATAAACAATCGGACAAATCTACAGACTATGAAGCCTAAACAATGGATGACCTATTACTCCAACCACCTACAGGAACACAGAAAAATATTTGAAAGATGAAGAAATAATAGAACATATGGTATAACTAAAGAGAACGTTTAAAAAAGCCAAGTACAACACAGCGTCAGGTCCAGGAAATTTAATAAGTAAGCTTTTAAATGCTTTAAGCTCTTTTATGTTATTTAAATTTTTTATTTCATTCATTAGTTCAAAATTATGCGTAAAGACAATTTGAGACACAGAATATCTAAATTTTATAAAATTTGAAAAAAAATATATAATTTTCAGTATTGAACTAAAACTTGGGTCATAGGTAATTTAGAACAACTTTTCTTAATGAATATTTCTGATATCTTTACATCTCTAAGGTATAATTAATAATGAACATTTTCTATATGGTGCGTACTTTTTTGGAATTCACTGTATAAAAAAAAAGAAAAAATGTTAGGTAATATAGTTCATCAAATCTCCTATCAATGTTCCAATTGAATTTTTTTATTGTACTCTGTAGTGTTGAAAATGTGTGACGGTTAATAAATGTAAAAAGTTTCATTTCTACAAAAAGTAACAACTTTAACCATCATTTAAAAAAAATATATATATAACTTAAAAATCGTTTTCAAAGAACAAATGCTGTCTGTAAGGATTATAAGAAACCGAAAATCAGTAGCTTACAGTAACACACAAGATTGCTAATTTTTACGCTACGATCTTACGATCGCTACGATTTCAACACAGAATGGCAGGCTTAATATCTTATATTTTGACTCTTAACCATTATTACCCTATATTTATTGGTTAGAATTACACGGCTGACAAAATTGCGCTATGACAGATTGAGATCACAACGATACCATAGAATACTGTGACGAGAGTATTGCGACCCATCTATTATTAACATTTGCTTTTACAGTGCAGAAATTGTCACGAAACTCTGTAACAACACGTTACGTTTACAATAAAAGTTTTTCATTAGGTTGTTTTGGGAAAAAATGTTGTGTCTAACATGTGAGAGTAAGCATTTTTTCCACTCACTCTAATGCCTCACGAGCGTAGTGACTCGGATGGAAAAAAATCACTTTCCTCATTTGTTGGACAAATAACTGTTATTTAATGCACTCGAATCGTACATTTCACAACACAATAAAATAGCTTCGAAACTTATCATATCAGACTTCTAATTGCTGACTAACAGTTCTGGTATTAATATTGACAAACAAATAAATGAATTTGCAAAGTAATTGCATTTTGCGCATTTTTTTCATACTCAAGTAAATTAGAATTTTCCTAATTGTTAATGATTTAATAAACTAATTAGAAGTTTATTTTATTTTTTAAATAATAAATAATAGTAATAATGGTTTGTGAATGTGCATCGTGTCAAACAATGAATAGCTCCAAATTATTTTGAACATAACGTATTTGACCGTTTTATTTTTATTTTTTGAAAAGGCTTGTTTCATTCACAGGCTACTATTACATTTTAAGGAAAATATCGTTTTATCATCGAGCCGAATAAAATGTTTTGTTGCTTTTGGATCGTATACTAAATGTATGGGTTTCCAAACATCCATAATTTAACGGATGAAGCAATATTACGGCTTACAAATCTGAAAGACATCTGAAGTTCAGCAATGTTTTACATTCCTGTCTTGATTATTTGTTTTTCCATTATTTTGTTTTACTAATTTTTTCGTCACTATCGTGACTGGCTGTGCTGTTATATTTTATGTTCTTATTTACCTTCTATAATGTTTACACACTTAATTAATATTATTACATGTGAATACTAGGGTGGGTAAGGGTTGGCATGTTTAGGTTTTAGTGGTTTTCCTAAACCTTGAAGCAAATGCTTTGCCAAGACGAACCAATCCACTATTGCACACGGTTTCGTTGTCACTACACTATACAGGTTTATATTCATCTTCTGGGGCACCATACATAACACTTACATCACAATACAATATTTGTATAATGTACCATACGAATAAATAAATAAATAAAAGAAAATATGTTACTAAATAATGTAAATTTTAAATAAACTTTTTTTTGAAACTGGTACGTCTAAGTCATGTAAACCAAAACAAGTTGTTTATTGGAAATGCTTTAAATTTTCATAATTTAAAAAAGTAATTAAATAAGTTGCGGTTGTTAGTAAACAAGCGAAGACTCTTTCTGTACATCAACCCTCAAAATGTTTACATCTAAGGTTAAATTTTGACGGTGTCCACTTTAGATCTAAAATCAGCACGTCAAAATTAGCAATGTTTTTAAATTTCATATTCAACAATTTAAAAATAATTTGATAAAATTCACAATCATAAGCGGCAATGGAAAGTTCACTGAGTCCAAGGATAGCCAATCTCTTCATAAAGAATTTTGAAAAGAAAACCACCGAGGTTAAGGAAGACAAGCCAGCGACATGTATTTAGAGTATAAATAATACTATTATCGTTTAAAAACACGACAGCTTCTTCGACACTTGAACAGTCAATAAGATGAATAGCAACTTCTTGATGACAACGTCATTTTTCAAAAAGAACTTCGCTGCGACGCGCTGGAATTATATTAGTGCCATCGGTGTAATTTGGGGCCGTTTTTCTTAAAAATGGTGAATATTCAGTAAAGGAGAAACTTTATCTGGATACCTCAATACACATCTTGATTTTAGAGAGGTTCTTTCCTTTTTTTCTTCTTTCGGGTTCCCTCGCCTCACGATTTTCTTCGTTTCCTTTATTACTACGGACGTCTGGTACAACATTCGGAATTACTACTTGCGGAGGTGAATGTCTTACGTGGCTGCCTTGTCTATTGCATGTGGAGAATCATCAGAGGAGTTGGTAGAGCTCATGTATCACTGGAACATCGTTACGCATAACTCAATACCTTAAATATTTTGGCTGATCCAGTCCTGTCCGAATCCATCCAGAATTCTATAAGTAAAAGTCGGATATTTTCTTACTAACTCGTAGGTGCCACATTTCTACAAAAGACATTAAACGCAACCAATCGAAAACGTTAAATTAACCGTGCTCTCGGCAATTTGAATTTTGGGTATTTGACTTTTTAATTCGCAACTGAGATAGTTTGTGGTGTACGTTTTTAACGAAGCTGACCACTCGTGTTGGCCAAACGTTAAGAAGAAACTCCAATCTACGATTGCTTTGAGAAACCCGAACTTTGACGGCGCCAGCTCAGAAACAAGCCGCGAAAGCCTAAACCAATTTGTCGGATTATAACAAAAGAGGCAATAGGCACTTCAGACATACAATTGTAATAAAGTTGTGGTACTTGCCAACTTGTTTTCAAATTTCCCAGCAAAAATTTAACTATATCAGCAAGCTATTGTCTACCTAAGCATCACTTTTTTGAAAAAGATGTCTAATGAAAACGGATGCTAGGCCCACAAATGCCAAATTACCGTTAAGAAACCCAAACTTCAGTTTCCGAAAACATATAAAATTTTATACACAAGACTCATGTGTTCACTCGGACAGAAGTTTTGAGTTACCTTAGGCTCGTATTAATAAACTGAACTTAGACAAACTTCTCTTTATACCTTCTCTCTTCTTCATCTCTACACGCCTCTATCATGTGTAATTAAAATTGAAACATAAAATCAAATGAACCGCAACGATGCAGTTAATTAATTTTCCAGTTGAGTAAGTTTTTATTTATATAAAGTCGCATTATGCAATTCTAACAGTCAGTGTTATCAAACAGTGCTGAAGATGTACACTTTAATTGAGTCTTCATTCCCAGTTTTGTTACAACTTCCTGTAGAAATGTTGGTGACGATTTTGAGGTGAGTAAAGATTGTTTTAAATTTTATTTTTTAAATTTTAATGTATTGTGTGTTTTAGATACTTGGACGATAAGTCGCTTGTAAATGCTGCGTTTGCCAGCAAACGTTTTATGGGCGTTTGTAAAGGAGACCCAGTTTTGAGAAAGAGGGTAAGGAAATGCGTTCTACGTCAGAAAAAACTGCATCAGCAAGCGGCAATAAATGTACAATTAGGGGTAAAAATAATTCGTACTGACGCATCGCATATTTTTGGATCAAACCAGAACAAAAAGTGCAAACTGTTCTTCACGAGCACGTCACTCTTCAACACCAAGCACCACGAAAAGCGTTTCAGCAAAACTTTTGAAGATGATCGAAAGAAAGGAGGCGGTAAAATCCGCAGAGAAAATGTACAGAACGCTGTAAACCCTACAAATTAGTTAGATTGTAAATATTATTTCAATAAGCTTTAATTGACAAGTTGCAAATCAAATGTAACAAAGTGGTTGTACCTACTTCATAGTAAGATTTAATTTAGGGCTTATGTTAATAGATTACACACAAAAATTAGAATAATAATTTTTTTCTGATAATAAGTTTTGACATATCTTGAAATTAAATATTTTATTTTTAGCAATGTGTATTTTTTAAATATACATACTATAATTTTTAGTCATGGCAATATTTTTTGACATGACATAATCTGACCGGAGGTGTATAGTTGGATTGTAAAATATTATGTTGTGTAATAAGATTTAATTAAAAAATTTCCCATCTAATATAAGGAAAAGAATATGACATATGTGAATTATTGTACTAATGAGTTAATTAAAAAATTCAAATTCATTGTTTTTTTCAGAAAATGGTAGAAAAGTGTCGGATTCAAAAATTTTAAGAAGTGAACTGATTAAATACGCCGAAGAGAAAATTACGCAATATACACAGAAAATGTTTAACAAAATTGAAGAAATCGAGGTATTCCCCAAGAACATAGAAAATACTTAAAGCCATGAAAAATGAATATAAGAGAAAATCGATACAAATTAGTTAAAGGATGTACAAGGCTTGTTCAATGAAACCCATCTTTAGTCCAGAAAAAATGATTATTATCGTTATTATTTATTTCACCAACCGATTTATACCCTTGCTTAACAAATTTTTTGATTGTTGGCTCTGAAGAACTTTGACGGCATTTATAATTCTTCGTCCAACCGAAAACGATTACTTTTTAACGACTTTTTCAGTGGTCCAAAGATGTGAAAATTGCAAGGCGATAAATCAGGACTGTGCGGTGGATGTTCTAATATTCTCAATTTCTTTCGTTGTAGAATCTATTTATTACTTTGGCAAAAAGGGAGCCGAGTATTGTTGTGCCCACTTTTCAAATTGTTTAAAATTCCGCCACGCATCTACATAAAGGTCAACCGTTCTAAATCTTGAACTTATTGTACATGTGTGTGTAAGTAGAGAGATACATACATAAGCATAGGTGACCGTAAATATCAAAACTTTGTAGAAAATACATGAACAAAAGGTAACAAAACGTTGCATGGATTAATATAGTGTAACCATCGTTGCTATTCTGGTTGTAATTTATACTTGTTTTCGCTTGTAAAATTGTACTAAAAATGTTATTTAGACACAATTTATTACCCATAATACATTTCAAATTTTTTCAACAAAAAATTTTTGGCAGCGAGACGTTTAAGTACTTTTTATTTTGAGGCCATTTTGTCGTCTAGACCTCATATAGATAACATGTGCGTGTAGCACCGATTGTGCTGGTAAAATATAAATTTTAGGTTTGAAGTTAGATAAAAGGGTGAAGTTACCCTGTTTTGTTATATGCGGTTTAAGTAACCTTTATTCCGAATTATTACGTGGTGTTTAAAGTGTTCTTACCCAATATTCGCTTATGCGGTTTTAAAAAGAATTTCTATTTCAGCGTAATAGAATTGACTTTCAATAGAATATCTGCCTGTAGCTTAGTAATTAGGTGCATTCTTTGAGGTCGAACGTTTAACAGGTTGCGACTCTGACAAATGTTTTAAAACACGTCTTTCTTTTTGATATAATCGCATGAAGGTACCATATTCCCGAAATCTGAGACTTGAGGAATCCGTTTAATAATTACCTACTATTTGAATAGAAAACCCAAGGAAAAGTTTCTAACGCGTTGGAGAGCACCTGTTGGGATATAAATAAAGCAAATAAATGCGTAGTTAAACAACAAGAGCGTGAATCAGGGTGGTGTACCAATCGAACTAATCGTTCCCTGAAGTCTGGCCGATATAAAATTGATCTCTGTTCCCATTGATATTAAGGACTTCACCAAAGATAATTAGTGACCTCTAGCTTATCATTGCAGCAGTCGAGTCTATTTACATCCTATTGCAGCATATTACCAAATAAGCTGAGATAAACATATTGCATGTTTTTACTTTTATTACCTTCATATTTTATGCGAGTACGTACCTGTAAACCAAAGTAAATTTAACAACCCATTGATAATCGATTGCTCCTTTCGAAATCGCTTAATGTATTGCGCTTTTGTACTATTTTTGATTTGTTGTCTGGTACCGGTATCCTACGTAATTGTCTTGATTCAACGTCATTAATTGCCACACGTATTAGTATGTAGTAAGTACGCCCATCGACACCTCTGCGACTAACAGAGCTGCTAGTCAGATTTTCAACACTGCTTCATAATTTATAGTTTGTTTACAAATAAACAGTAACAAGTTTATGCCTTATCGAGACGACTGCCATTGTGATATTTAACAGAAAGAACTTCCGTAACTACACGCCTTTTGGTCAACTTGTAACAAAAACAATCATTTTGATTTCCACTTAACGACTTTTAATTTTGAGACGTTTGTATGCTTCGACTGGTTTCTTCGATATTTGCAGACCGTCGTTACTATCGGCTGGGTACTCAAGGTATTTATAATATCGTTTTAATTAAATAAACTAAATTTGAAAACTTTATAGGTTTAACAGTACCGTTAAAAGGTAGGTCCTAGAAAGTACCCATTCAGGCCAAGCTTCCGCTAGAAGTTAATCACCACGTCATATTCGTTTGGCACCCTTTTAACATTGACAATTTTTTTAATGTTTGACGACTCAACGACCTTCTAATTCGACACAGGTTATTTCACGAAAGCAGATTTCTCGCAAACCACGTCCTATTCTTCTATGAGCTATGTTGCACACCCATGTTCCGTTTTTTTCTCATAAATGACGCAACAAAACAAAACATGAGCCAAAATACAAAAAAAGTTTCTTCCACAGTGTGGTAAAAAACGTAGTAGAAATGTAGTCACTAACAAAAAGACCAGAAATAAAATTACGATAATAGAACTGGGTTTCATCAAAGGATGTCTGCAACTAAGAAGACAAGATAGACTTAGAACTAAAGAAATTTGAAGAATGATGAATGTTCAATAACAACATCATCAATAATATCTTCACATTTTCTTTGATTTTCACCTAGAGTAAATGTAAATACATGGTACGATGACCCGCACTAACTTTCTCGCATTACACATTTATAATTAGTCTATTGTCGTATCAATTTTAATTGATAGGTATTTAACCAAAAAAATTTCCACGAATTATTCCGGAAAAAGCAGTATATTGTTGACTGTGTGTCAGGGTGTCTATAAAATTCTTCAAACCGATTGCGAGTAATTCAAATTGGTTTAATCAAATTTACAAAAATAATTAATTCAAAAGTTAATGTTAATGTTTATTGGGACACATGGGAAATGTACCCAATTTTACACGACAAATAAATATGAAAGATCACAACGAATTTTACCCAAGAATATTTTAAATTACCCCGGAATTATTAATAAATTACAATATAGGAACCGTATATACATAACTGTCGTGGTTCCACAGAAAAAAACGCAAAGGTGTAGAAAATACGGAAACACATTCTACAAAAAAATATGTACCTCGAAAGTAACAAATTGTATATTCTATTTCTTTACAATAAACGTGAAGCTTGTTTACAAACATGTAATTTGCAAACATGTTTTTTTAGTTTTATACCTTGTAAGCTTAATTTCTCCAGGGCTTTATATACGTTTTAACTTGTTTGGTTAACTTTCCAAAATAATCAAGCAACTGGAAACTTTAGTTTGCAGCCATATGTTACATCTGTGTAGATCGGTTACACAGAAAGTCACAAACTACAAAGCTCAAAGTAATTCAGCAACATTTGGCCCAGAAGGAGATACTCTGAAACCAAATGAAGTTTTTCACGTGCGTGTATGTATATACTTGGAGCGCTTTCGAATCGAAAACATGCGGTTAAATATAAATGAATAATTCAAATATTACAGCTAGATTTGCATATTGAAATTGTAGTATAAGGTGCCTGTTTAAAGAAAGTATGAATTTTCCTTGCAGTTTTTTAGTCGATTTTACGATTCGTGAATGTAAATATTCAGAAATATAGCTATACGTAAGTGACGCCATAAGAAGCAATACGAAATAAATAAATCAACGATAAAAGCGTTGAAAATTTTATTTCAGTTGCATTGCTTTGGTGCATCATCTTTCCATTAGTTGAAGTTTATCTTGAGTTCCATGTGATGAATAATTAATACGTTAAGTACAAGTAGAATCTTAACATTCTTCAGTTCGCTTATTCAATAAATCCAAAAATAAATTTTGTTTTAGTGAGACGTGTGCAATTATATTTGTTTGATTTTATTTTTCTTAATGCTAAGAATTTTATTTTAAACATGACAATACAAGTATTCTTACGAGACGCTTGAAATGCTAAGCACGCATCATCAGTCTTTATACAGCAATCCCAGGTTTGTTGTCATCTTAGGTAAGAGTCATATTTATGGTTTCTGCAGTATAATATTTATTGTTTTTGCTACAATCCAAGGTTAGACAGTCTAGTACATCACAAGTCAAATATAAAAATTGAACATGGCAAATTTGTCTTAAAGAATTTAAATTTATTTGGTCGAAAAATTGTAGCTAATATCATACGTGTAGAGTGCATCGATTTTAACCAAATAGATTATCACGAACAATGTAAAAAGAATAAGCGTACTAATTCTGATCAAGTTGTATTAGCAAAGAATTTGTTGTTAAATTTCAAACAATACTGGATTTAACGTATATCACGCATGTGTGAGAAGTCATTCCATATCGAATAAAACTTTAACAAGAGTTTGTTGTACCAACAGTCTATATCTTTACTTTTTCATGTCTCAAACATCACCTACCAGCAAGATCAAAATATACATCGCAACCAATATGTACTAGAAAAGAACGGTTAAATGAAAGTTGTAGAAAATGTAATTTACAACAACTTTGTTTTATAGTATATAGTGAGATGTTAAACCGTAGTGATGTAGAAATTATCATGAGTGCAATTATAATTGTTTGAATCAATTGGTATAAGCGTGAGATTTTATTACTTAGTTCACTCTTATGAACGTTCTGACTCGTAACTAACCCGAATCAACTGCCACCTCATTCCTTTTTACAAATTTTTGGTTCATCAATTTTGTATAGATTCAGGATTTAGTGATGTACTGTGTTTGACTTATATTTGACCTTTTTCAATTTAATGTCATACTCAGACGCGAATTGAGAATAAAGTTAGTTCGTTAATTTAAGCTACGTGAACGTGTGTTAACGTTTGTACAGATTAGTTTTCATTTTAATTGTTCATTAATAATTAATTTGCTTGTAAATTGTTTTTTTTTATTACTGTTTACTAATATTCTTGTTAATTTATTTTAGTTACACACAAACTTTCTTAATCACATAACCCCACTTTCCTTATCGTCTCACAACGGTTATACCTTTCGAGGTGATTAATTTAAATTTTGATATTCGACGCGACGTGGTTTGAGCAGCACTTAAAAATCGACTCTCCTATCAAATTTGTGCCTGTTCTATTTATAACATTGGCACCAGGCTTCTTGGATTTAATTTTAAAATTTGATTTTTCGTACCATTTTGCGAGCCACCTATATCTTTTATTAGAACTAATACTGCAATTCTGTACTTACGAATCTTAATATCGTAAAATCGTAAGATCGCATCTTATGATTTGATTGTAGCAAAATATTTTACAGATCGGTATTATTTGCAATGCTGTAGCTCTGTCAAATTTTTAAGGTCTCTCTGAGGATTTACAAGAAACAAATACTTATGAGAATATGTAGCTTACAGCAACAAAAATTGCAAGCCAATTTTTCAAAATTTTAACTCTTGCCTTTTTAATTCCGTTTGATTCGCTTGTTATATCTTAGTTTTAGAAACAATTCTCGTTACTTTTAGTCCTTTAACAGATATTTTTCTTGGGCTGGTTAAATTAATTTAATTGAAATTTCAGATAAGGAGTATTCTTTGTGGGATGGAGTTTTCATATTTACACCTGTTAGCATTGTACATGGGCAATGTTGTACTTTAAATTCGTTTTCAAGGATTGAAACACTGTTCTTTGGGATATTCCTATAACACTTTCCGTTGGACGAAAAAGTATCGTAGAAGTATTAACGATCAGGGTAAGTATGGCAAAATAATACAATTTATGTACAAATTTTATTTCAGGACGACTAATGGACATGTGTAGCTTTACAACGGCCACAGCTTTTATATTAATGTATACTCAAAATTGGGAAATACAGGGTGTAACAAAAGGTAGGTCATAAATTAAACCACATATTCTGGGGCTAAAAATAACTCGACTGAACCTAACTTACCTCCTAGTATGCAAAAAGTTAAAGGGTGTTGTAAATAAGTAAGATTAAATAAAAATTTTGGGACCTGCGAATAACTTAAAATTGATTTATACTTCATTTTTCGTTATTCGAATCGACATCTTTCAACTATACTTTTTTGAGCTCATCACGTCAAGGAATGAAAAGCTTCAAACAACAATCCAATATACCGAGGAACAAAAGTTATGAACATTTTAATGTAGGCAAAGTGCTGCTGGTGGCGCCCTCTACAATGTTCATCAAAACTGCTAAATGCTAAATTTCGTTAAAATCCTGCTTTTATTAAGGAAATATTACCAAAAAACTTTTCAAAAATTATAACTTTGATACCCTCTAACTTTTTGCATGCACATTTGTACTGAGTGTAAGTTAGGTTTAATCGAATTATTTTTAGCTCCAGAATATGTGTTTTTAATTTGTAACCCACCTTTTTGTTACACTCCTGTAGATTTAATTGTGAATATATTAAATAAAATTTGTATTTGAAATTATATTTGTTTAAGAAATATTTCTCAAAATATTCCAAAATTTTTGAAATTCCTCCTCCTTTAAGGGTAACTACAGTATAATTACAATCAACTTGTCAGTAAACGAGGCTTTGAAAGCAAACTTAGTAGTGGGTTGGTGCTGAAAAGGGTTGCTTGTGAAGTTTTAGAAAAGTTTTGAAAATTAATCTTCTTATAGATTTTGACGTGCTCTATTCGAATTTATACTTTGCTGGAATTTTTTCTCAGAAACCGTCGCCATCTTGAAAAATGCAGTTCCAAAACAGTTTTCGAGATATTTTATTTCCAACTCACTTAACACTAAACATAGTTATGTAATAAATTAAACTAGACAATATTCCCTATAATTTGTTTTAAGTTTTTTGTGAGATGAATAGTTTCTGGCGTACAAGCACCGCAATGCCTACTTCAACACATGTATTGGAAAAACTCATTTCACAACACATAAGGTAGGGTTTCTAGTATCCCCAGTAGGTCTAATCCACATGTGATGCTGTTGACTAAATTTAGCCCATTCTTTTCTTCTTTGTTATTCCTGATGGACCAAGTTTTACAAGTTCTTGGTCTTCAAATGGAGCAAAACCTCGCAGATAAAGAGTTCCTCCAAGTTATCCGTCTCGTCTTCTTGATCACTGTTATCTTGCAGATCAAGACCCGAATTATCGTAGGCACCATTGCAATTTACCCAAATAATTAAGACCTTACTTCACCCTTTTGTGCATCAACAAGCTTCTCAACAAGCTTTTTTGCATTTCACAGATATTAGTTTTAGTAAGTTTTCTGAAGCTGGAGGTTTAAGTGTAATGACAGAAATTATTCCCCACCGCTCTGCTAAAACTGTTGGTAAGTTTGGAAGAAATGTTGTTGTGCTGCTACTATTGTTGGTACAAAAATTTGGAAAGAGCACGTCGAAATCTATAAATACACCAATTTTAACTCTTCCAAAACTATAGCAAAACTCAGCTGATTAGACTATAGGAGTAAAACCTGAGCCTGATGATAACCATGCAGGTTAGAATGCCTTCTCAATCATTTTAATTTACTGATAGGTAAAAGTGCAAATCGCTTAAAAGTTACTTTTGTGGAAGTGTGTAGAACATAATTGTTTGGGGTTTAATTTAGTTAGTTGGTATACACTGTGTCTAAGATAAGGAGGGCTACTATGGGTATTTTGAAACAGTAGCAAATATAGACTTGGTTAAATGGGACAAACGTTGCGTCCTCAAAGGCCCAAAATAGAGGTTAGATATCTTCAAAAATCAATATCTGCGTTTGAGGACGCAACCTTTGTGTCATTTAACCAAGTCTATATTTGCTACCGTTTCGAAGATACCCATAGTGGTCCTCCTTATCTTGGACACAGTGTATACCAGCTAACTAAATTAAACCCTCAAAGCAATATCTATATGCTCACCCACTTCTACAAACTAACTTTAAGCGATTTGCACCCTTTACCTACCAGTAAATTAAAAATGAAAAACATTCTAATCTAAGAGAAAGATTGTATCAAAGCTACTATCAAGTGGGTATTGAAACTATCTTTGTTTTAAGATTTTCTTGTTATAGGTAATAAATTTTGTTGTTTACGATCTTCCAAGAAGGAAACAGGTGAGAAACCAAAACTAGTACGACAAATGATTTAGCAATGTTAAAAGTAGGGTTGCTGGTGAAGTTAGTGTTTCCAAGCAAAGATCTGTGATGATGACGTTGAAGAAACCTTGACACGCGGCAAAATAATCTTCTTTACGTGAAAGAGATCTGTTTCAAGATGTTGATCCTGAACAACAGACTACGTCAGTGGTTGGTCGTGACTGGTGGTTGTCGGATGTTGCTACCTGACGAATCTTTCCGGGACTAACTGCGCCATGCTCGCCACCAGCGTGTATTACGTAACGTTACGGTGCAGCACATTCGCTGCTCTAATTAATGGGTACAAAAGATGACTATGTACATGATAATGATAGTATGCAGAACAGTTTCAATAGAGCATGCAGGTAATCATTGGTGTACGACCTCAGAACTTGGAGAAACGACTCCCAAACGCCTTCTCAATAAACTTAACATCATAACATAACAGAAGATATGGACTCGCGGCAGAAGAGTCAGTGATCTATCAAGATTCATCCATAATGTAGTCCGACGACTGGGGTGTGGATGGGTTTGACTGACCTAAGAGGTGGGATGCGTGTTGAGAAGAGACGTATAAGGTCTTATATTAAAGTGTTCTATAAGAAGAAGAAGAGATTCACTAGGAGTTACACAAAAACAACAACGTTTTGATTACGTGAGTGATTAAAAGATACACTTTGCATTGTCAATAGCTTTCTTTAATAAATAGATGCCCTGAAGAATCCTGGCCTCACCTAGGCGAAACTTTGTTAAAAAGGACTTCGTTGTTTTGTTTTACTCTAGTGAAGGTCTATTCTTCTTATGAAGACTTTAATATACGATCACAATAATAGAAGAAATTATTTACTAAGAGACATAGGATCTTTAGAAGTTATTTACATAAATTTTAGCACCCTTGTATGTGCGGAAGGGGAATAATACTTAGTTTCACTTTCTGGACGATTGTCCTCTGTATCAGGATATTAGAAACCGCTAGATCATTGGTGCTCAAAGTATGGACCAGAGAAGTTGGATGACATCATATGCAGAACGTTGTGAATTTTTGTTTTGAAGCATAATTGGCTCTATGTTTAAGAAACGTCTAGACCTGCCAAACTGGCAACTACGTCCCAGTACTGCAACTGCGATTAGATGATATCTGGGAGGATTAAAATGGGACTAGTTGAGTACTAAGCTGGAACCCGGATTTCGTGGTTCTAAACTCTTATCATTAATCTTTCATCGACTTTAACGACGGAATGTTTCTGGGACAAACAAACTTGGCTTACGCAATTGATCTTAGTAGCCCAGGACACTGAGATCATAGGTTGGAATTTATATGAACCTAGCTAGTATCGCTAGACTCCTTAAGCTCGTATGGGGAATAAAATCGTTCTTCCTGCAACATCAAACCAAGTATATTTCGGTATTACTTCTGTATTATCGCTGTGGCTGTTTCGGTGACAGCGTTATCAGGTCCCCAACGGTGGATCAGAAGGATTTAAATGTTGCTGATCCACCCAAATTTTGTATTTAGTTTTGGACCTTGGCGCTGAACCTTCTGTTTCGAGATTGAAGTTGGTTGTTGTACTGATTCTAATCACAATCGGAAGGGTGGAATGATAGCGTTCAATCACTTCGCGCGGTTATTATGCAATCGACAATCTCGGAGGACTTAAGGTTCTGTCCGACCTTTAACACCGGCAACGTTGGAGTGAAGAGGACTAGAGATTTTCGTCTCTTCTCTAGTTGTTTGATTTATTGTCGCGTCTTTGGTTGTTAACTGACTATGGTGTAATTGTACAAAAAGCAGGTAAGGAGGCCTTCTGTCTAATCGAAACTTGATTAGATATCTAAGTTATGTTGTGAAGTTTTATTCTAGCTTACGTTGATTATAAACTGAATAATCGCTGTTTAATGTTCGTGGAGGTTATTAACTTCTTGGTAACTTGTGACGATTTTAGAATAATAGTAAATTTGTGAAATGGATTCAATGTCGTGGGCGCCTTGATAATTTTGCACCCTATTTAGACCCACCGAATGCCTTACCACTTACATGGTAATTTTTCAGACTTTAATAAATTGGATTACAATTACATTTTATTTGTAAAATTTTATGAATTTGTATCATTCATCTAATTATAATTTTAAATTTTACTTACAAGTTAATAATGCACAACCTTCTATTATGTAATATCTGAATACGAGAATATCATGACGACATCAATAACGCAAGCAAAATTAATTAATTGTATCTCACATAATTGTTGGTTTAACCGTTTTACATTTTGTATTTTATATTGAACTTAGATTGTTTCGTGCTCTGGAAACTTCAAAACTTGTTTCCATGTTTAACATTATTCATAATTCATCTACATTCCCGTTCTGTGATTTGTCGATTTCCAACACCAATATTTCTTCTTGTTCGTTTACAGTGTCTTTTTAACAAACTTTTAATGGTAAACATGGCATTAAATTAAAAAATAATGAGGTTTAGACCATGATCAACTAATATGAACAGCAGTAATAATTTTAATGGTTTCCAAAGAAATCAAAATTAATTAACCAATACTTTAATGTTCAAACTTTTACTAAAAACCTTAAAATTAACTTAGTTATGAGAACTTCAAATATAATTTATTTCTAATCGATTTTATTTGACTGAACTATACGTCTTTAAAATTAAAACACGCATTTCATACATTACAGCATTTAACTCATCTATACATGATTTCCATTTGGTATTTGTTTAGTAACATGTCGTTCTTCATGACATTAATTACCATTAAATTAATTATTTGGTAAAATAGAACGTAATCAATGTAAAGCCTTCACAACAAAATAGTCTTGTTTTCTACCTACAATAACCAAAGAAATAATTTATTTTTCTTAACAAATTTAGTTCAATTCATTGTAACACCATTCTCATGTTAAAATTATTTAAAAACAATAATGTAATAATAACAAAAATATTTAAATTAAAAAATTATTAATTAATTTCAAAAGTAAGAAAGAAACACCTTTAATTACCTTAAAGTCATACTCTATGTATTGATTTAAAAATAGTAATCTTCATAAAAGTCATAAATCAATATTGCAAATAAAATGTAAATCACATTTTAAGAGAATAGAGTAATCCATCAAACGTTACAATCGGAATTAAATTAAGATCATGATTTAACGACATAAAAGTTTTGTATAAAATACCACATATATTTGATTGATGCATGCAAATTTTATATAAACTGCAAATTTACTTTATTTTCGATGGTCATGCGTAAAGAGTAAAATTGTGTGCGCAGTTTCATGAAAAATCTAATAAAATTAATAAAATTCGGTAACTATTTAATGAATACAAACTTAAAATATTCAACTTCTGTACAGACAGAAAAATAGATATTGATGTAAATGAAACGGCGTTATTTCAGCGTTGCCCTCTTGCGGCAAATTTTGACACAAATATTACATTTACTAAATTAATATAAAAAAAGTTCTACAAACGCAAATAACACTCAAGTATTTTCGTGATATTTGAAATTTAATTTTCCATTTATAAATTCCATTTAGTTGTCGTCGGCGTTTTTATTTTAATACCGGAAAAGCTCAAAAAACGTGCTTAACATGAAACACGGTGGATTTTGTACTATCTTTCATTTAAATGCATAAATGGCGTTATTGTCGTAGATAAGTCCGCAATTTTCATGCAAGTAAAGATTGCAGCAATTTTTCTTCCATATGTATAAGATAACCGGTTTAGTATAGTCAGCTTATATGGAAAGTCGTAAATAAACATTTTAATATTAAACAGCAATAAATGTAACATAAAATTATTAAAGTGGCGAATAAAGTTTTCAGACAATTTATTGTTGTATTTCAGGAACCTAAATGTAAGTCTCTGACGACTTTTAGAAATCTCTTTGGCGAGCGTTTTGTATATAGCCGCGACGCTTGATGTCATGTTTACTTCAAAATGTTCAATAACTTTTTGACGTCAGAGACGTACTACTTCAGGTATAACTTTGTTGTTGTCATTATCTTTCCTCGCATGTAATGAATAGTTTCGGAACTACCCTCTTGTGCATGCATCAGATATTCACAAAATATATCCGTAATTACCAGGCTATTAACTTGCTACCCCGGATTTTAATGAATATATTTTAATTTAAAGATGTAATTAAGATTACCCACGATGTGTTTATGGCTATTATAAATTTTAGTTAAATAGAACCAAATTTTTTCAGAACCGACGTTTTAATAATTAGTTTAACAAATACGAAATTTCCGTAATTTTTATATAAACTTACATCTGAATAAATAAATATTAATTGGGAACTAATAACATCCATAAACCGTACTATTTCAGTTTAAAGTCTGGTTACACAAACCGTTTAACGTTTACAGATTTGTATTTTATTACTGGAACTATGTTGCAATATAAATCGTAAGCACAGGAATTTACGTATTATTTGAACATTATTATAATTCCAAATGGTTGAAGGTTATTACTTCCACGTTATTAAGTTTAAAAATTACACGAAGACCTCGGTTTTATGCACAGCATCAACGAAAATTCATGATATCTTTTTCTAAATTTCAGTTTTTTACGATCGTAAAATGTATGTGCATGCCAAAAGTAATTAGTTTAATGTTGGATAAACATTTACAATTTTTCAGAATATATTTTTCATCAACCACTACAAACAATCTTATCTATAGTGTTTCAGCGTAGAACATTTTAGTTGCCATGATACCATTTACTTTGTGTAAATAACTATAATTTAACTAAAACAAACTGTAATATTTGCTCATAGCGTAATATTCAATCATTAGTTGTTTGTTAAACAAGAGTTATAAGCTGTGCTTTCCGGAAACTGTTAACAATCTACCGTATGTGAAAGTTTCTCTGATAGTATGATGTGTAAACAAAACTTACATTACAATATATTTAAATTATAAATTAAACAATGTGAAATAAAGTTGTAAAAAGACAAACATTGAAAAGTAATTGCTTGTTTGCAAAATTTAAATTTTATTTTTTAGTTTATTTCATTGTTTGAGTTGAACATTATTTTAGTAGGTATAGTATATTCTGTTCAATAAACAGAGAGAGAGAGAGTTAAGACACTGCCTACAAATGATTTAATTTTTTAAAGCTAGTAATACAACTGAGTTTGACGGAAGCTATAGATTTTATTATTATTAAATTAAATGAATTTTTGTACTTTCCTGAATTTACGTTGAGTAAACTAGTTTTAGAATTAGTCAGTCACTCTAACACTTTTCAGAGACTGTTAGCCTACCTGCAAAAACATTTCCACATTACCTTGGAATAATAAAGTAAGAATTGGAAACATAGTTTTTTTTCAAAAGTAGGCGCCGATTCAGAAACAATTTATTAAAAATATACCTAGGGTTTATTGTTTATTTTTCTGTATCTCTTTTCTGTGGGTTTGAGAGAAAAAAATTTTATTCAGCGATAAATTTTCTACAAAAGAGTATATTTTAAAATTGTTCTCTTTTAATCTACATAAAACAAAACAAAACTAATTTTTATCAAATTTCTAATGGAACCGAACATTTCTACTCCATTGTCTCGCTCCACACGTTTGCTTTCCACGTTTCGCACCCACTCGTTTCGCCCCCATGCACGTTTCTTTCTTGCCAATGAAATTATATACAATTTTAAGTATGACATCAGGAAGTGGGATAATCAAATTATACAAATATATTTGGAGTAAAATATCGATTGGTAGATGTGGTCGGAAGTAAACAGTGTTGGTTAAAAGATTACAGTTATTACATTTTCTTTTTAAAATAAATTACATAGTTTCATGTGATTTCCGATGAACAGTGTTAGTTGGTGTGATCAGGGGTGAACTGTGTTGGTTGGTAGGTTACAGTTGTTACAAATTTCTTTTAATATAATTTTGGTTTCTGTATGATTTGGGGTAAACGGTGTTGGTTGGTAGGTTCTGATCGGTGGTGAAGTTGATGATGGTACCACAAAAACGAAACGTCAGCAGTTCAATAACAATGCGTTAAACAAAATAAAAGTTGCTGTAAAAAGTGTTATCTTTTAAGGCTAGAAAGAAATAAAATGTAAAATAAAAAAATTAAAATTTTAAAAATGTTGAAAAGGCGTATAAAATTTTCGAAGACATCTGACCTCATTTTTGAGCCTCTGAAGACGCAACTTTTCTAATTTAACCAAGTCTATATTTGCTACCGTTTTGGAGATACCCATAGCCTTCTTATCTTGATGTATTATGTTTCAGATTAATTTTATTGCATATCCCAAACGCTCGATTATTAGTTATTTATCGTAAAATAGTCTAACAACATTGACGTTTTTTATATTTATTTATTTTGTATAGTTGCTTAGATTTCCTTATAAGTAAAATATTATAATTAAATAATAAAAGCACATTCAACTTTGGACAATTAATAAATCAGATAAGAAAATGCAAATTAAACGATATTTTTAAGCACGCCAAATGAGCAGACGTGCTTAGAGAGCTGCTCAAGATCCGTTACTACCGCCAAAGGCCTATTGTTATCTTTTGTAAAACTACTAATTTTAAACTTCTTAAACTATTGTAAACGATTTACTGTGAAATGAAGAACAATCATACAAATTTTAGATATAAATATTTTTATAATCTAAATAAAGATGGCATAATTTTTTTTTGTTTTCATTTTAAATATGAAATGATTCTTTTATTCTTCATTTTGCTGTATCACATCTTACCTATGTTCTCAATTGTTTATACAAAAACTCATTTTTTCAACAAAGTGACCAAAAATTTAAAATTCATTTTTATAATATATTTTATATATATAATTATTACCATAAAACTAATATTATTTTGAAACTGAGTTACACTCATTTGTTTAGTTTTGGTCAACTTTAATTACATACGTATTATTATTGAAGTTTGCTAGTAGATGTAAATCTAAGAGGAGATTAGAAAAATTCGATAAAACAAATTTTTTGCAGCTTTTACTCTAATTAATTCAAAATTAAAACTTTACAATTTAAAATATACTATTGTATGAAAATTTAGATACAAAGAAATAAATAATAAAATTTTTTAAATGTTAATAACGTTTGAAGCAATTGCTCAGTTTTAAGTTAAAACATTAATGGCTTCCGACCGACTGCATTTTTAGAGTGAGCAAACTGGTCATTAAATTCCCTTATTTTCCACAGCTAAAGTTACCTGCTAAATGCAAATTATCTTAAATGAATGAAATCTTCCATCACGCATAAATTGCGTTGAATTTCCGTTGCACGGAAATATAGTTTCCATTGATGCGTTTCGCTATTGCTCGATTTCACTTATCTCTGCGGCATTGCACAATGCAGTCGTTTCATCAACTACACCTTCAATTAAAATAATTGCTGCCAATTATTTATAATGTATTTTGGTATGTCTGAAGATCTGGTAAATTTCATGGGCAGTCGATAGCGAAGGCCCGATGCATTTTCAAAGTATTCCATCAGCTCCCTTTAGTTTGTTGGGTACATAATATTAACAGAGATTCAGTAAATTGAGTTTAAGTTAGTTAGAAATTAGTATTCCTCGTTTTTCGCAAATTGTGCGAATCAATAAGTTCTTCATACTATAATAGTAATCTTCAGAGTTTCTGGGAATTTAAGATCGTATCCAGTTTTCGCGTTAATACAGTTTTGAAGTTTCCTGAATACAACTATTTTCTTAGTAAAGCGTTTATAATATATTCTGTCCCCATGCCAGTTTTGTATTAAAATTATTTGAATACAACTTTTTGACTTTGATCCTAGCATCTCCTATATATGCTTCTTGGTTTAGTAGTTTCAATCATCCATGCCACCACCTAAACAACTCCTGGCATGTCTTGTGCTTGAATCTACCTCTAGGTATTTATGTGCTTTTCATCTAAGTAAATATACGATTCTGTCCAAGAGCTCTCACGACAAACAGAGACCGGAAATTCCTTAGATAATTTTAAGATGATTGCTTAATTCACCTAGTCCAAAAATGCATAAAGGCTAGAGCTCTTTGAAAGATGGCACCTGGTAAAGTAAAAATTAAAAGATAAACTTCGCATTTGTAACAATTTGACAATGAAAAACATGGGTTTTACTTTTGTTTGCAGTTCAAGGCGACCTAGTACAAAAAAATATAAAATTTAACTTTAATGGCCAAAAACAAAATTTTCCGATACATTTTCTGAAAACTGGTATTATCCTAATGACTTAAAGTAAAATTACCTTTTGATGCTGAATACCACAATTTAATAATCTAATGTCAAATGCTTAAAGTTAGAACACAAAAGGTTAGCGTTAAAATAATCGTTGACCTACCAAAACGGACGCCTATAACGGTACTAGAAATTCATGATGATGAGATCAATTCTTCTCAAAGCTAAACAAAGCATACCAGTTTTTGCCTTTCAGTAAAGCGTTCTGGAGGTATTTAAATAAAACTATTTATGGCGCCATCTTGCAGAAAATTTCTGAAAGCTCCCTTAGGAAAGCATTTTCGGACTAAGTGAATTGCGATTTAAATTGTCTTAAAATTATCTAAAGGGTCACAAGTCTTCGTTTATCAAGGAGAGTTTCTGTTCCCTCTTATAAACAATACCGAAATTAAAAAGAATTAGAAACCTTTGACGTAAAATCATAAACTGTGGCGATGTATTTTACCTATTATTAACTCATAATGCGTTTTTTTTTAATTAATTGATTAAACTTTTTGTGTGTAGAATTCAATCTTTAACACAAACGCGTATGTCAGATTTTTATTACGGCTTATCTGTTTCGTTTTAAATTGCAACGATCATAACGCAAGTATTATTTATTTGGATAAGATAAGTAGATTTCTTTTGATAGTGTCAACCCACAACCACGTATATACCTTTTCTATCTGATAATTTTTTTGTTTCTATGATATTTAAATGCAATAAATCTCGTTAATTTTTATTTTTAACGAGCATTCTTAATTTATATTTGATTTTGTTTTTTGTGCGTGTTGTGTTGACTTTTACAGATTTAACAAAGGTTGGGACTCTTGTTTTAGCGCCCACTGAGCTACGGTAACCCTTTCATTTATGTTATATTCTTAATTTAACATTGTCGTTAACTTATTTTTAAAGCTAACAACATATCCAGCTAGAATTCAATGTCAATTAAATAAATATACGTTAGATTAGTGTTGGTTGGTCAAATCTAATTTCAACTAAAGACCTAAGCTAAATACGCCAAAGCCATTTTTTATTTAGAGCTTATTGAAGTGCCTTGTGGTCTTTAACGGTCCACTAAGTTAAAATCACCTGAAAACACAGTTTATTTGTTTCAAAACTCAAAGAAAAATTAAAAAATTCAAATTAAAACTATCAGTCATATTTTATAAAGATCGGCAAGCATTCTACACAAATGGATATTTTGGATAAACCTACCGGGTTTCTTCCTTATTTTATTTCGATTTACCATCTACTAGCAAATGCTGAGAAGCAAAATCTTGCGGCTGAAACTCTATTTGCAAAGTTTTCATTCTAGTAGGTACCCAGTAACCTTTAGTCTGAAGTTTAAAAGCTCAAACGGTGATTAAGCGGAATATTTGTTGCGTAGAGAATAATAGTTTAAAAGCAACAACTGAAAATGTATACAAGCTTTGGGAAAAGGAACCATCTCAAAGACTTTTTATTTAACTTGGTCCTCCTTCCATGGTTTTATTATACTCGATAGTTAGTAGTTTCTCATTCTTTTCTCCTCTTCTATTCCGACGCTCTTCATCTTGTTGTCATATTACAGCTTAATGTCATACTGTTCTTTTTATATGTATGTTCTAAATATCAGAAAACCGGCAAACGAGACCATTGATTCATCAATACATACATTTTTATCTGGATAGTGAATGTCATTAATTTTCTGTTTAAAATAATCGGTAATTGGTCTTATTTTTGTATAATATCTCATCTGGCTTCCTTTCACTCTAATGGGTTTTGTTGTAAAATGGAGACATCTCAGAATCGACAACAAATCTGTCACTGACGAAAGATTAGATATTGGAAAGAGGCCTTTTCCCCATTTCTGAGTTTGATTTAGAATTTTTTCTATAGTACACTTTTCATCGTGATATTAAGAGCCTGAAGCAGCAATATTTCTGGAGCTTATTCGATTGTTTCTCTTGGAATCCTAGCGAATCAGTTATCATCTGCAGCAATCCAATAAACGTCCAAAATGATAATGCGGAGCATATATGGACAGGGTAGAAAAGTGTAAAGGAAA